>JALPCA010000399.1:0-12068 GCA_026538345.1 Cryptococcus sp. GC_Crypt_4 | reverse complement strand
CATTGACATCGAGAACTCGGTTCCAGGTGAGAGTGGCAGGATCAATATCGAGACGAGCGAATTTGGATCTCTCCTCCTCGGTTAGGTCATCCGGGTTGGTCTTGTCGATGCCGAGCTTCTTCAGTCGAGCAAGCATTGGCTTGGCGAAAGTTCGTACACCCTTCTTAGCTGGGACAAGTCGATCGAACAATCCCTTGTCTTTCTGCGTACCCTCATGGAACATTCGAGCGTCGATAGCAGCAGCAAGCAAGTTGTTGGCGGCAGTAACAGCGTGGATATCACCGGTAAGATGCAAGTTGAATTCTGTCATGGGGATGACTTGGGAGTAACCACCACCAGCGGCACCACCCTTGACACCGAAAGTTGGTCCCTGACTTGGTTGACGGACACAAGCGATAGCATGTTTGTTTAGGTGAGCACCGAGAGCTTGAGCAAGACCAATGGTCGTGGTTGATTTACCCTCACCAAGTGGAGTAGGAGTGATACCAGCAACGACAATGTATTTACCGTCCTTTCGGTCCTTTAGTCGGTTGAGGAGAGAGAGCTCAATCTTGGCCTTGTATTTACCGTAACTCTCGATTTCGTCTGATTGGACACCAAGTTCGAGAGCAATGTCGGCAACGGGTTTAGGAGTTTGAGCAAGAGCGATCTCGATATCGCTTGGGACTTGCTCTTTGAGGGCGAGAGGAAGAGGGATCACTCGTCGTTCTCGGGTAACATTGAAAGTTCGCTTGGCACCTTCGAAAGTGTTGTTCATGAGCATGGCGACAGTCATTGGTCCAACTCCACCTGGAACAGGGGTGATGAAACTGGCGACCTTGGCGGCGGATTCGTAATCGACGTCACCGACCAGTCTTGATCCGGATTTCTTGGTAGCATCTGGGATGAAGTTGGTTCCGACGTCAATGACAACGGCACCCTCCTTCAACCAATCACCTTTGACGAATTGCGGTTGACCGATGGCCGCAATGAGCACATCGGCTCTACCAATGATTTCCTTGAGGTCTTTGGTATGTCGGTGACACTGAGTGACGGTAGCATCGGCTTTTCTGAGAAGTGCACAAGTTGGGGTTCCGACAATATCTGATCGACCGAGAACGACGACGTTGGCACCCTTGAGTGGGACACCGGTCGATTCAACTAATCGAAGGACACCCGCGGGGGTGCAAGGAGTGAAGAAGGGTTCAGCGATTCTCGAAGATAGCAAACCGATGTTTTCCGGGTGGAAACCGTCGACATCTTTCTGAACCGAGACAGTGTCGACTACCTTCTTCTCGTCTTCCGAGTTGGTGCCTTCGAGGGGAAGTTGAACGAGAATACCAGAAACCTTATCATCGGCATTGGCTCTTTGAACATGTTCCATAATCTTCTTGACACCAGTACCTTTTGGTGTATCTGGACCAGCCTCCTCATCTGATTTAACTTGAATATGCTCGACAGTCATACCACTCTCTTCAGCTGCCTTGAGCTTCATCTTGATATAAGTTCCAGAGGCTGGACTTGAACCGAGTTGGAGGATGACAAGGTGTGGTGATTTGAAAGTGGGACTTTTCTTTCGTAGCTCATTGATAGCCTTGGAGATGTCCTCTCGGATAGCCCTGGATGGTCAGTAAAGCTTCAAATACTAAACAGAACCACAGCAGGAAGAAGGTTGCTCCACGTTGACTCACTTGGCTACAGCGGTACCATCGATGACCTTGGCCTTCTGGCCCTCAACCTCCTTGATGGCTGACATTCTCTCTGCGTTGATTTTGGGTATAGAAGAGAAAGATCTATTAAAAGAAAGGGATGAAGATGAAAGTAGAGATAAGGATGATGATGATGATGATGTAGAGTATGATATCCGGCTAGATTGTGATTTCGATTGTGGCACTCTGGATAATAACACACTACTCGATTTTATCGTTCTTGTTGGATTTATCGAAGATGATATCCGCCTGAGACTACTCGTATTTATCGATCGCATGTACGTCGATAAATGAGTAGATGTCGATGATAGTGATGTTGTTCTGTACATGATGGCCAGTTGCTATCCTCCTATTCGCTGACGCTGGGATTCCTGTACTTATTTTGGAAAATTGGAAAATAAAAGTAAAGGATGTATGTAGAGCCAAAAATTATTGGAAAACAATCACTCGTCCACTTTTTTCTTCCGCGAATTTGGACTCGAGTCCTTATTTTCGACGACATGAAACAGGTTATTTTAAGCGAGATAAGACGATGTAGAATGAGTAAAGCATAAAATCGGTTTTATCGTGTATTGCTGTTCACACCTGGATTCTCATGAAGACCATGCGATGACAGCCTTCTCGATATCATGGGTTTTATGGTGGCTTGCTCCAAGCTGTTCAGATTGCTTTCATCTCACGCAATTTACTTCTCAACGCCTTGCGTCAATGTCTCCTCTACAGTCTCCTCCTTCGTACTTAGCTCTACCCATCCCCATTGCCTGGTCAAAGTGCCCTGCATCAAACCGAAAAAGACCGCCATTACCGTCGAACTCATGATGATGACATTATAAGGCATCGAAAAGTCCGGTGTCGGGATATCCAACAACAACCTTGAGGTATAGATTCGACTTCGTCCTGATCGTTTCGGTGCTGTCGATCCAGTCTCCCCGTTCGGCAACAGTCCGACTTCACCCTCTAGATCGAGCATAGTGAGCATACCGGAGGATATCTCTACACCCCTCTCTGCATCTGGTCGGTGTTCAGTGTATTTCAACATGAGTTTCGTGAATGGTATTGTCAATGTAACCGTCGATTTTGCCGGAAGTTGAAGAGTAAGATGAAGCGTGGTTGAAGAGGTCGATGGGGGTGTCGAAGGCTCATAGAACATCTCCTCGAGTAGATGTGCTGTTTCAAATCAGCCTCTAACAAAGCTGGGACGCTAGACGACTCACGTCTCTGGCCCATCTCATCTTGCCTGATCTCAATCTCATGGAGCCAGCCTTTGACCCACCACGGCCAAACCTCGCTATAGATAGCGGATCTATTTTCTGAGCCAGTATTGACTATCGTGACGGTGAAAACGCCATCTGAGGCATGCCGCGATGTTACAGTCCGGGACATGCTAATAGGAGGAGGAGTGACGGATTGAGCTAAAATGTTAGTAAAAAGAGCCATGTATACTAGGTGACTCACGGTATTGGAAGTCCCCCTCGTCTGCCCAAATGAACCTCATATCCGATCCAATCATCTCATCTCTCGTCAAATCCCATTCTCGGACCTCACGAGTCTTTCCATCTATCCACTTGATATCGGTCTTGCTGAGATCAGGTTCGATTCTCAATACGCTGTCATCTGGCATGATCACTCTCAACACACTACTCTCTGCCTCGGGGAACGGCTTGGGTAGACCTCTCTTGAAAAGACGATTTATGGAAGTTTCCCTTCGTCCGCCTTTCTCAGGCACAAGGTCGACTACACCTTCCCACCATCCTGTCCATCTTCCTTGTTGGTTATCAGTTGGCATGATAACTTCTATTCCTTCTGCTTTAAAACCCCATGAAAAGATGATACCCGGCTTGGCGAGCAGTGATGAAAGGCCCGAGAGACCTTTGGACGGTAGAAGCGAGAGGAACGGAGTGAGATTCTCTGTACAGAGGTGAAGGAAGGGGTGAGGTAGTAGATAATGGGTGAGGTCTGGCAAGCGTTAGTCGGTCAAGGCATTGAGAAGGAGGATTTTGAAGGAGACTCACTTGAACTTTCTCCGGTATGCGGAGGGTACAAATCACCGAACGTATTCACACTTTCACCATCTTCATTCGGTCCCAGCCCAGCACAGAACAATCCTCCAAGAGCATGAGTGACCCTTGTCCAAGCTTCCGCTGTTCTGCAAGTGTCAATGCTTTCACAGCAAGACAGCGAAATAGCTCACTTTCGAGGATCATTACCCTTCAACCACCCTCGGACTTCTCCACCTCCACCTCCTGTCTCATAGTGGAGTGGTCCAGCTTCTCCGCTTCGCCGTTGATCCCATTGTCCAGCTGCGAAGGAAACTGTCAATTCCGAGACGTTGTTCTGTTCCAGCGGTAGGAGTAATGCTGGGGGCGTCAAGGTATGATGCGATTGAGCTAAACATGAAGTTGTGGTCAATCATTTATCGCGACATGCATAAAGTGACGTACCTATCGACGAAGACCCAGAAGCTGCACTGAAATGAGTGGTGAATTCGAAAAGGACCGACAACTTTCCATCTGGTAAAGGATGTAAGGTTAATGATTCTCGAAAAGAATCACTTGGTGCAGCCGAGATATGCCTTGCTAGCGACAAGATGGGTAAGATGGTCGAAAGTAGCAGCATATTGCCCAGATACTCCAGTGTTGATCATACCTACATACGATGTATAGACGCGCATAGGTGAACGTCCTCCACCTTTGTATTATTATTTTCAAATCGAGTTTTCTTATCATTTATCCCAAAAGTACGCGGGGAACACGGTTCGCGTTTCGAAGTGGATGGAAGCTCAATGCTCAATAATGTTGAAATCGTTCCAATCAAATCTACTGATTCATTGTCCTTTCTCTCTCACTACCACTCGTAGATCGAACAAGTAGAAAAGGATCATAATGGCTTCAGGAGCTCCTATACATGTGCCCGGTCAGGGGATCTCGGACAGCTCTTTCAATGACAAGGTGGGTCATTGAGTCTTCTGATATGATGGGATGGGATGACTGATCAAGATATCAGGGCAAGCCGACAGAAGTCCGATTGTCCAATATGAACGCTGCTAAAGGTTTGTTATCTCTGTGGCCTATGCGCCTACTATCGCTAACCAATGTAGCTGTTTCCGACGCTGTACGAACCAGTTTAGGACCAAAAGGCATGGACAAGATGGTGATTGACTTTGTCATAGGTGGGACTGTGAATTAGCTGATGCAGCTCATAGATACAAACATCAACGGGAGAAGTCGTCATCACAAACGATGGTGCTACTATCCTCAAACACATGGCTGTCTTACATCCCGCTGCCCGAATGGTAATTCAACCTCGATTCCTCTGATTGAAGAGCTGACACACCCCACAGCTCGTCGAATTATCACAAGCACAGGATATCGAAGCTGGAGATGGAACCACAAGTGTAGTCGTTCTTGCTGGAAGCCTGTTGGGAGCCGCGGAGAAATTGCTATCACAAGGTGATTCGGCTCTTTCATCTGGACCGTGCACAGAGCTGACCATATAGGTATTCACCCTGCTACGATAGCGCAATCTTTCCAGAAAGCCGCTTCGAAAGCCGTAGAGTACCTCGAAGATATGAGCACACCCGTAGACTTGAACGACAGGGAGAGTCTGCTGCGAGCTGCCAGTACTTCGTTGAACTCCAAGGTCAGTCACAGGTTTCTTTCAAGCTTTGAAGGGCGCAACACTGACATGGTCAGATCGTCTCACAATACTCTTCCATTCTCGCACCTATCGCCGTGACGGCGGTCACAAGACTTGTGACTGCTGCGTCATCCAACGTGGATTTGAGAGATATTCGAATCGTGAAGAAAGTTGGGGGTACCATTGAGGATACCGAGCTGGTCGAGGGTTTAGCGCTGAACCAGGGTGTCATTGCCAGTGCTGGAGGACCGACAAGAATTGAGAAGGCTAAGATTGGATTGATACAATTCCAGCTCAGTTCACCTAAACCCGATGTGAGCAGTTCTTACCGCTGGAGATCACGTGCTGAACAGTATAGATGGACAACCAGATTGTCGTCAATGACTACCGACAAATGGATAAGATTCTGAAAGAGGAACGACAGTACCTTCTCAATCTGTGTAAACGAATCAAGAAGACTGGATGTAATGTCCTTCTTCTCCAAAAATCTATTCTTCGAGACGCCGTTACCGACCTTTCCCTTCATTTCCTTGCTAAACTCAAGATCATGGTCATCAAGGATATCGAGCGTGATGAGATCGACTTTATCGCTAAATCCACTGGCGCTAAGCCTGTAGCGGATATCGAGGCTTTCACAGAGGATAAGCTTGGTTATGCCGAGTTGGTCGAAGAGGCTACTCAAAGTGGAGCAAAGGTTGTCAAAGTCACAGGAGTTAAGAACCCAGGAAAGACCGTCAGCGTGGTCTGTACCGGTGCCAACTCTCTGGTTTTGGAGGAAAGTGAGAGGAGTTTACACGATGCTCTCTGTGTTGTGAGATGTTTGGTCAAGAAGAGGTAAGATCTTATGATTGTCAAGGATAGAATAAAGGTTGACGTGACTAGGGCATTGATCGCTGGTGGAGGTGCACCCGAAATTCACGTGTCACGATTATTGACCCAACATGCGCAAACGCTGAAAGGCAAGGAGGCGTACTGCTTCCAAGCCTTTGCCGAGGCTCTAGAGATCATCCCGACAACTCTGGCCGAGAATGCCGGTTTGAACCCGATCGCAATCGTCACGGAATTAAGGAACAAGCATGCTTTGGGTGACAAGAATGCGGGTATCAATGTCAAAAAGGTGAATTCTTCGTCGTTGTTGTCATTGATGTCATATTGATGGAATACAGGGAATCATCTCAAACATCATTGCGGAGAATGTCATTCAACCGTTATTGGTATCGACGAGTGCGTTGGAGTTGGCGACCGAGACTGTCGCTTTGATCTTGCGAATAGATGATATTCAGGTGAGCAAAGCTGAAATCGACGAGATCGGATGGCAAGCTGACATTGACAGTTCACACGATAATGATGTACATCTATGCATAGATTCATAACGGACGGAAGTTGTTCTGTTCCACCTGAGACTTGGTCAACGTGGTCATCAGCATACCCTGTTTTGCACTAGACGGCCATCGAACAGATCAGCAAGTTGGTTGATCGCTTGCAAGCAGACATCCATTTGAGCCTCGACTGTGCTTCCACCACTGCTGATATTAGTGTATACCTAGTAGGCCAAAGATCGACTCACATATGAGGTGTTCCAATAAAGTTATCAAGATCGAGTAAACCGTCGACTTCATCACGACTAGCAGGTTCGAACTTGAAAACATCACTAGCTGCGGCAGCGATAATCCCTTGTTTCAGAGCGTTGGCAAGAGCTTTTTCGTTAACAACCGCTCCTCTTGACATGTTAACCAAGATTGCTTCATTCTTCATCAAGGCTAATTCACTGACTGAAATCAAGTTGTTGGTTGAAGGAGTTAGCGGACAATGTAAAGTCAGTATATCGATCAAAGGGAGTATTGTCTGAAGAGTCAAATGACGAGTATGGGGTAATGGACCTGATGGATCGTGAGTTGTCCATTTGGTAGGAGGCGAAGTAGGTGAGTAAATATGGATTTCGCAATTGAATGCGTGCTAGATATTCAGTGCTAGATCTCGCGTATCACAGATCGGATTGAGACTTACGTGGAACAATTCCGCGGCTTGTCGAGCGGTCGATCCCATACCTACCATTCCGACTACCTTTCCTTGAAGTGACCTGCCTAGGACATTGATCGAATACATGATTTCACCTCGACGGAGTCGTCGATCAAGCTCTGCTACACGTCGAAGGAGCATAAGGGTTAAAGTCAAAGTGAGCTCGGCAACGGCAGAAGCGTTCATTCCAGGGCAATCTGAAGAATCAGCTGTCATTGGTGATTGAGTGGAGATGGTAAGTGAGTCAAAGTCGAATCGAAGCAGAAATATAACAGAGTTCAAAACTAACTCAACACTGTAATTTGTTTATCACGACAAGTTGGAATATCAATTGAATCGTACCCTACGCCAACTACTGAGATGGCAGTGAGTTTCTGAGCTTTCATCAGTGTATCCTTGGGAAGCGGATTAGCTCGATTGACTAATGATTTCATCAGTTTTCCAAAGATTGTCATGTGGAGGGTATTGTATGGAATCTCAGGGACAACTCACTAATACCATCAGCTTCTAAAAGAGCTTCTTCGTCACTTGCATCATCTTTAGTCAAGATTTTGCCGAATCTCTCTCTGGCGTAATTCAAAGCTTTCGGATGGATCGGGGCAGGTATATAGATACAAGCTTGAGATGAGGGTAAAGCAGTTTCGGGAGGTGGAGTAGGGAGGAAATCAAGTTTCATCTGATTAGTAGAAGATTGAGCTGGTTTATCGTTCTCATGTTGAGTATCGGGTGATATGGGGGAGACCGGGGAGGGTAAGTGCTGAGTAGACATGTTTAGGTCGTCAAAAGTTCTTGGAGAATCGGATGAGTAAAGAGACAAACGAGTTGCTGAAAAGAATTGAGTAGATGGCAGCTTTATATGGATATGAAAGTTACTGAATCAGTATCTTTGCGATAAGTCATCCCGATACAACCCTATCTGACCACCAGCTTGCTACCTACTTCCTTTCAGTTTGTCACTTCTATCATCCCGACTCACCGAAACGGTGCGGCAATTCCCTATCTCTCTCGATAAGGAGAATACCGCCTTGAACATGGGGCCAAACGTCGGGTTGAGAAAGGAGGTGCTGTTTGCAAGTCCGCCTTATCGTGATTTGCAGATAAGAGATTTCGGTTGGACGGTGTGAATTATGAATGGGCGAAACATTGTTCATTATCTCATAGGCGAGACACATGTACAAGAAGCATTGGCAACTAGGCTATTAGAGCAGTTCAGTGGCGAGATATCGGAAATATGTAAATCATGCTCGAAGCGAACGAAGACGAACGATTGGTGTCTGTAACAGGTAACATCAAGCGTGTTTAGACAGTGTTCTAGAACCTGTACAAAAGAAGTTTAGAAGCTTGAATATGATTTCGCGGATCTGTGTGCATCTGTGTAGACTTCCTGTCAACAACGAAACTTGTTGAACGCTAATGATTTTGCTCTTTCCTTTACCTTTAGATGTGTCCAAAGCCATAGGGTCTTACATGTTCAGCACATTGGGATGACCTTTGACATCGCTTACAAGACTATGGCCTTATTACAACACTCTTCACGTAAGTGACACGCGATCGTCGTTCTTCTCCCAAAGGTATACCTTCGGACCTGTGTATGAAGTACCACTAGCTATATCTCAAAACTTCACAAACTCATTCACTTCATCATGTCTTCCAAGACAAACTGCGTTATGCTGAAGCGAGATATGTCAAACATATATAAACGACGCGTTCACCTCTATCCCCCTGTTCTCTCTCACTCTCTCACTCAAATTCAATGTTCCAATATCGCGTCGACCCAATTCGGTAATTCCCACTCAACGATTCCCGATATTTCATCCTTGTCTTAATAGTGATTCTGAACATCATACACTCTGGTCAAAAGGGGAATGGCGGGTGGATTCCCTTGTCTGATCAGTTAATCTCCCTCGGTACTTCTGATCCACTCGTCTCTCACCTCGCTCATCCCCTTCCGCCCCCAGTGTCTAGCTGGCTAGGTCCGATTATTATTCATTTTCCCATTTCATTTGGTCACTTCCCCTTTTGGGTCATCGCGTTTTAAGTCAGGTATCAACCCCCCTGGGGACAATCACATTTGGAGAGTTGACTTGCACTGCTCTGACTTGTGAAGATCTTCATATCTCAACTTGACCTTCACTTGTTGCTTGTTGCTTGTTGCTTGTTAACGATACGACAACGAAAGACCGCCTCCGCCTTATCGTCATTGATAACATTTCGGAAACACTCGAATCTTACCGCTGGTCGGTAACTGTTCGAGTTGGATTACATCCAAGATGTCATTGAAGCGACGAACCTCCGATTCTGAAAAAGAGAATATCGGACCTATCTCTATCGATACTCCGACCTACCGACCGATTGATACTCAGAGGAAACTCCGTGCTATTCCAAGTCGTCGACCTAGTTCCAAGATAACCAAATCTGGCGGAACGATCTTCACGACGTACAGGGGTTTATCTGGAACATACTCCTCATCAACTGATATCTCCGATATCGACACATCTACTTCAGATACAGAGCTCGGTACAGCACTTAGCGATATCGAATCTGATTTAAGGGAGAAAGATCATGATATAGATTTGGATTTAGACTACTCAGGTTCAAATAGTTTTCCTCCAAGTTCACCAATCGGTCTATCGGATATTGACGTCGATGATGTCTCAACTGAATACAAAGATTCACAATATCAATCCATCCAAGATGATAATGATCAAGTCGAGATAGAAATGGCGATTGATACCCGACCTTATTCCCACAAGGATGCTTTCTCACCGGAATTACCTAGTACCATTACCGATTTCAAGTGGAAAGGGAAGGAGAAAGATGAGAGTATGAATCTCGATCGGGCATATGAAGGTGGACATGATAGGAAGAAGAGAAGGATGAGCAGGGATAGTGAGGATGATTTCGAAAGTGGAAGTGAGGGAGATGATGAGAGTGCGGTCAGAGCGGTAGTGATTAGGCAACCTAAGAAGAAGGCTAGAGTGAGTAAATCCTCTCAATGATCCATCATAGCCCTCTCATCACAAGCTATGACCTTACTCTACCGTGAGCTGACGATCTAGCCCGCACCTCTCAAACTTGCTCGCTCGAATCTCGCCCCCACCCAATCGATAGTCGCTCTTACAGTCGGTATCAACAGTCTCAAATCCTCTCCAACCCTCAGTACCGAACTTGACATCACATTCTCCAGTGACGAGGATGACGAAGCTCAGATCGTATCTGCTTCACTCCCTTCTATCCCCCTCTCTCCCGTCAAAAAACCTGTTAAATCGAAACGTCGGGTTCACATCGAGGAACCACGCTGTCGAGTCGCTAAACGACAATGTATGCCACCGAAAGGACGAGGTCGACGACAAGAGATCTGGCAACAATATGGACTCCGAGTTGCTCACAAACTGAATACTCGACCTGAACGTCGTCGGCCAGTTTCTGATTCTGATGAGGAAGCTGAGAAGATGATAACGAGTGATGTAGAAAGGGAGATTCAGAAAGTCAATAATGAGGTGAAGAGGAGGAAGTCTGTCAAAGCTGTACCAGAGAGATTACCAGGTCAACATTCGACATCAAAGCTGAGGAGATCTTCACCCACTTCATTATTGCCCTTAAGAGAAAAACGAAGGCATCTATCTCCGACCAGAATGTCACCTAGATCCAGGATCATGCCTCGACGAATAGTTGTTGGACAGGTCATGCTCGCAGTATTACAAGATGTTCGAGTGGACAGAGAGAAGAGACGGAAAATCATGTTGGAGACGAACAAGAAACTTAGCCAGGTCGACAATAACGCCGTTGAGGCATTACTCCCTTCTGTTGAACTTGTCGAGAAAGCGATTATTACCCCAGTCCAATCAAAGTCTTTGAGAATTCGACCAGGATACGTTCAATATCGAAATGTATGGAATAAACGACAAGTTCGAGATGCGAGGAGAGTTACAGCAGATAGAGTACTTGCTCTGGATGCGATTGTTGGTCCGATCATTCGCTTGCCTCCTCCGATGTTATCACCTACCTTCGCCGCTGTACCCCATTTAAGCCCCGAGCCGCCGGTACTTGCTCTGCCAGAACTATACCAACCGTCATCTCCTGCGCACTCCGAGGTCGAAGAGAGTATCGAAATTGACGCTGAGGTCGATAGTGCAAGATCTGTCTCACTCGACTTGTATGCAGAAAACGATATCATCTCACGACTCCCTAGTCCTGCGTCCTCCGATCCACCAGAGTATGAACCACCTCCAATGCCCACCCGACTGGACCTTCCGGCTCATTTACGACCAAGGCGACCATCTCTGCCTCCTAGAGTAGACGTTCCTGATTATCCTTGGTTATCGCATTTATCGGGCGGTGAATATACAAGACGATCACCTTCGCCTCCACCGCCATTCAACGCGTTGACAGATAGGGAAACGGTCATCGCGCCGACTTTCATCGAGTATGATGATGATGAGGATGAGGTTGAAAGGGGGCAACTGGATGGATTGGAGTATGCCATGTTTGATAATATGGTAGGGTCATTCCCTTCTGCTGGAATCCTCTCATCTCGACATGATATCCGGCGGTCTACATCTTCTATCGCACGTTCGGCTACAGTGAACCGGCCCGCTCTGGTAGCTCCAATTCCTGTACGACCCATGGACACCCGTCGAGAGAGATCAGCATGGGAGGCTGCTCTTGATATGGAAGAAGGCGATGATGGGATTATCGAGGAGATTTCCGAACAAGAAGACGATA
>JALPCA010000398.1:0-12164 GCA_026538345.1 Cryptococcus sp. GC_Crypt_4 | reverse complement strand
TGGTATATGTGCTTTCCTTTTCTAGATTCCAGAGTATATTTGTAGTAATCGTAGTCGCTGGGTAAGAAGCCATAGAGCAACAGCTCAAAAGCCGACTCTCACCAATGAAGAGGTTTTGAAGGGCATGGGCGCACATGCATAGCAGGCAAGTGCAGGGTTTCTACCGAAACGGACCGTATATGGCTCTCGCTTTTCATCTCCATGATTTTCCCATAATTATCGCCGGCGGCACAACCGACGGTCCGTTCGGTCTTGTTCGGTCAAAACGGGTTACATGTCGACGGTTATCTATCTATACTTTCCTTTCCTTTCCTTTCCGTCTTCCGTCAAGCTCATCATGAGTATCTTTACTATATGTCTGTCATCTCGTACTGTAACGACACTACGATATGGACAACATCACCTACAACATGTCTCACTTGCCTGGAATCGGTTCGCTTCTGGTTACTCTGGCTGGGATTGGAGCAGTAGGTCTCGCAGGTGTACTGATCTGGATGATCTACATGGACTTCAGCTTGTCATACCGGAATCTCGACGGTGGGTATGAGTGTCACACGCGACAGAATCCTCGTTGTATCAAATAAGTTACTAATCCTACCTTATAGGCCCCCCACCAGCTCACTGGCTTCACGGCGATACTCCTCTCCTTGAGACCGCGCCGAATGGTGAGCTACAGACAAAATGGTTCAACAGATACGGTAGCACGCTTCGATACTTCACTACAAACAGACATTGCTACATCCTCACATCCGATCTCACCCTTGTCAACTACATTAACGCTCATCACAGCGAGTTTGAACAGCCCGAATCAGTTTTCCAATTCTCCAGAGATTACATGGGCGAATCCCTCACAGCTGTTGGAGGGCATGATCACCGTCGCCAACGTCGAGCGATTGGTCCAAGCTTCGCGACTCCACAGTTGAAAATCATGACGCCGATACTTTTAGCCAAGGGATATCAACTCGTCGACAAGGTCTCGGAAGAAATGAGAGAGAGAGGAGAAGGCTTAGGAGTGGAATGGGTGAAGTTTCTCCAAAGATTGACATCCGACATCATTGGGCTTGTTGGTTTCGATCTAGACTTTGATGCCTTAGGAAAGGGAGGAAGCGAGCTTCTAGACGCCTGGCGAAGACAGCTAGGAGGCGGTGGAGATGGGAGGTTGATCAAACTTCTGCAGAGCTGGGGTGTCAAGGTTCCGATGATCTTTGTCAGTTGATTGTAGCTTTTACGAGGCGAGGTGTTGACACTTTTTCTCCTAGCGAAATGGTAAAGCGAAAGGTATCGAAGAGAGTTCAAACATGATGAAAGCGATGGGAAAGGTACGCTGATCCTTCCCAATATCCTCACTAGGCTCGCCGTACCCAGCCCAGCCTACTTCCGTTATTTGGTGACCCATTCGAAGTCTACTGACGTGCCGCAGGAGCTTTTATCGTCGCGAAGGCGTATCATACGGTCTGAATTAGGTTCATCGACAACCAAACAGGATTTCACGTCGAATGATCTTATCAGTAATCTGCGTGAGTCTCTCCTCTTGTTCTAGCTGGACTGTCATCACCCCCGTATTCCTCGTTACCCGCATTCTGAGGGACACGAGCGTACGAAATTCGATGTGACTTTATGGATCCGTGCTGACAATGCCCCGTTTAGTACGAGCAAATATGGCCGTTGACATAAAGGAGGAACAGAGGATGTCAGACGAGGAAGTCTTGGCGCAGATTCCCTTATTCGTGAGTCTATCAGCCTCGAATCCGTCATTAATGACTACGAAGTTATTCGCTGGTAACACTACGATCGCTGTGACTCTGACATGGGCTGTCGGCATGCTTGCTCGAAACCCGGATATCCAAGAGAGGGTAAGGGAGGAAGTGTCAAGTCTCACAGACGAACCTAGCTGGTGAGGCTTTTGCTGTTCCGCACCCAGGCTGATGGTTCCAGGGATCAGATCAACAGCTTGCCATATCTCGAGGCCTTTACTCAAGAGCTCCTTCGGTTCTACCCCGCAGCGCCGACTACGTTTAGGTCCGCACAGGTTGATGTCGCGGTCCCAATCGGACAGCCGGTGAAAGGAAAGAACGGAAAAGCAATCTCACAGCTATTGGTGAAGAAGGGGACCGTCTTCCACATTGGTGCGTCGGTGTTAGTCCACTGGGATGGCTGAAGCCGTGTGGTGACATCTGACCGGTAGCACAAGCAGATCGTTGACGCCCGAGGTAGATATCGGGAGAATGAACCTCTCGACTGATCTTTTCGGTCCAGATGCCGGAATTTTTAACCCAGACAGGTTCTTGGTCGACGAGAAGGAGAGGAATCGACTTATCAGCTTGATACAGACTTTTGGAGGAGGAAGTCGACACTGCATGTGAGTTTAGTCTCCCATTTTCGCCCCTGAGAGACCTGGTGCATATAGAGACACTTATCTCACTGGGCTCCTTCGAAGATCTGCCATTGCTGACAATCTCACAGAGGATGGAAGTTTGCAATTGCGGAGATCAAATGCGTATTGTTCACGATTTCTCGGCGATTGGTTTTGACCGACGTCAAAGGCCAGCCAACATTTGAGCGATTTGGAGGGTACGTACGACCTTCCCCAAATCTCCTTGTGCATCATTCTCACCCGAGCAAGCTGACTCATCCCAGACTCGGCCTGGTCCGACCCAAAGTTGGAGGCAAGATGGAGATGCCTTTAAATGTCACCTCTGTGTAGCTGAAGAGGAGTCCTCCGATAAACAGAACAGCCATATGTACCGCTTTATTGTTCCTACCTTAGGTACGACGGGACGGCGAGGTCCAGCTAACGGACACTGACTCGAATTCAAACTAGCCGTCCCTGGACCAAGGCGAGGCTTGTTGGACAAGCGCTGATGTATACAGCTTATCTTGACGTCCACCGGTATTCTCGCAATACTTGGAACTTCTGATCTGTAGGATCATTCGCGATATCCGGTAGTCGACTCGCTAGGTTCTCAACATGCTGAGCTGCATCCGGGGAGGCACTTGAACATTGGACAAGCACCCGCATGCGGCGTGCGTTTGCTGTGTGTTCACAGACATGTGCTCAACCACATGCACCGCGTGCACACTTAAAAAGAGATCCGCTAAATCAAGCCACAACCTTATCATCAGAGATTCGCTATCAAGCCACGACTGTATCATCTAGTTCGCCTGTCTCGTAGACGGTACCTTTCGTGAGCTGAATATCCCCTTTTTCTCACTATATCGAATCGGTGTGTTTCCCTGTGACTCGACGGGGACGGGCATCTGAGGGGCACTGGGTCTCAATGTCTCGCTCTGAAACGCGCCTTTTTGGAAAATCATTCCGCGGGGGACCCGGTACCAAATTGTCCGATGTGACGGCACCTATCACGTCGCTAAGCACATCCGCTCTCCCGGATGAACTATAAATAC
This sequence comes from Cryptococcus sp. GC_Crypt_4, assembly GCA_026538345.1. Lineage (NCBI taxonomy): Eukaryota > Fungi > Basidiomycota > Tremellomycetes > Tremellales > Cryptococcaceae > Cryptococcus > Cryptococcus sp. GC_Crypt_4. Next base: position 8,759 of record JALPCA010000398.1, on the reverse strand, counting down.
CTTTTTCCCTCCGCCATCCTCAGACCGTCTAAGCAAGTCGACCATACAAACGTCCGATCTCCTTATCTGCTATGTCGTTCCTTGCCCTTATAAACATTATCGCGCTCGCTCACTTCTAAGAACTCGCCAACATGCTTTAATTCAAAAGTCCGCTGGACTCTCAATCAAGACAAACAATCGTGACCCATTCACCCCTGTGATAGGTCACAGACGAGATCAAAGTAAGCACTAAGTGATCACAAGGGGGACTGAAAGGTTAACGTTAGCTTCGGGTTCACAATTTTGGACACATGATCAATTGCACATCTCCTCCACAGACCGGGTGCTATTTCAACACCAGCCAGGAAACTCTATCGACATGTTGGAACGCTGGCGGGTCAGTCGATAGAGTAATTGGATGTGCCGATGGTCCCAAGTTCTTCTGCTCAGGTAACGCATCCGCTATATCGAACGGAGCGAGCACCGCGAAAATCCAGACTGTGTGTCCAAGATCGGCAAACGGCAGCTCTCCTGCGGTGCCCGGGAAAACTTCCAAGCCGGGGATTTTTACATTGCTCATCCTTGTCCTGGCTTTGCTCGGAGTTGTGTCCGCCCAAGTGGACGGACCAACTTTATCTAACATGACGGCTACCACTTACGGCGACCAGGCTGCAGATCTCACCTCGTTCTTTCATGGTGCGGATACCGGTGACGTTTTGGTACTAGGAAACTCCGGTTTCACGGTAATCGACACCTCGACCGGCAGCAACTTGGTGGAATTCTTGGTATGAGGTAGAAGGATGCCACTGGTGCGGCAAACGCGGAGTTTGGGGAGGCGGTTCATGTCCTTCCACGAAATCCATCAGCATTTCGCAAACGTGGTCTTTCAACACCGGATCTACGGCCGGAGGCGCACAGGCGGCACAAGATGCGATAAATCAGAACGCCGGGTTCAATCTAGGATTCTCTTGGCAGAAGTCGAAGTCAAAGACATTTCAATACGGCTGCACCGTGGTTCAAGGGGATGCCGCCAGCATTTGGAGCAGGAACCAAATGGGATGGTCGGATACAGCGCAACGTTACTGCCAATACGCGGGCTGCGGTCAACCCTTCATCTGCGGTGCATGGTCATTTGGGCATGTTGATTGGGCACTTAGTGGAGGCGGCTCTCGCGAGACATCATGCAGCTTCGGTGACATGGCTCAGTGCGGTTATAATTAGGGAACTTTAGTCATGGAAAAGCTAAAGAGGTTTGCAAGCTAGAACCTTGGTAAGCTCCGGGTATGCGCTGACTCCCTGGCTAGTATCAGGCGTGCAAGCAGGTCCGAGCGATCTGAAACAAATGTTTGTAGGGTTTATAAGCTAGAGTCCTGATTATAACAACATGCAGAACGATGGATATATCGAGTATTAAGAGCACAACTCCAGTCTCCTCTGAATGGTATGCACGTTTGAATGGCACGTCGTTATGTGTAACAGGGCTATATGGCCATCGAGGGGCAATAAATGCATCTTTGTGCAAAATTATGTGACGAATACTCGTAAACTTGGCTCGCCGCCGGTGACGCTGTTGCTTACTGTAGTAGCTATTGATGATATTCATTCGCCCATCACACAACGATCCCAAAACCTTTGCTTTCCCTTCCCACCGCATTCCACCACTCCCGACTTCCCTGATGTCCGTCTCTTGCTACTACTCGATTGTACCCAGAGGAGGTCCAAAGGTTTGGTTTACACCAAGGGTCAAGTCAGGACAACCATTGGCGTCGCAACTGTTCCCATCGATGCCGCCGAAAGAGATGAGATTACCCCACCAATTTATATTGATATTCTTGATACCAGTGGCCAAGAAAATGATCACTGAGGAGACGGCAACGCCTGGATAGAGTCAGCATTTGAGTATTTCAAACTCACCATTGAAAACTCACCTGCGCCTACAGTGAGGATATAGTTATAACTATATCACAGATAAGGGCCGGTCCTCGAGGAAGGTTCCAGCCGATAGGAAAGGCCTGTAGCAACCAGGTCGTCTGAGAGGCGCACTGTTGGTTTATTAATAATAGGGTATAGTATCCAGCTAAGACAGCAACGATGGGGATATTGTATGAGCCGCCATATCACTCATTTAAATGCGACAGCTAGTACAGCGAGAAGCACGTATACCGAAGCCCGTCTCTTCTTGCAGCTGGCTATCCGCCGAGAGTTTGAAGCCATATCTGGACTAATGAAACACGGCGATCCAAGGTTTCCTGAGGGAACGTACTAGATCGCTCCAACAATAGCGAAAAGGCTCATGAACTTGTCGCTGATGGGGATTGCGCATTCGCTGCTATACCTGGCAATGTGGACCGCCTCGTGTTCTGATTGCACGGGGCTCTGAGATAGCATTTGATATATGATTTAGATTACAGTCTAATCAGATGAGACGGGCCACTAGTTCAAACACCACTTCGTGGGTTGTTGAGGTGAAAGAAAGATAAGGGGCCTATTTTCGGCGATTTCCCAGGCATAGTCTCCATGTTTATCTTTCTTTGAACGTATGTCTAAATTAGGAATCGCTGTTGATTATATAAAGAGTCTTTTTTAACACCCTCGTCTTGATTCATGATCAAGCCTCTTAAGACGACCTCATCTACAAGAGATAAATGCTCAAAGGTCGGTCAAACCTGTAAAAATGTTGATCAGTATTGACACATAGGAGATTAACGGATCATGTCCTCGAACTACGATAATGACGACTTTGCGGATGTAAGAGCATGCTTCGACCTCGGTGACGCCGAGAATGCTTCCCCAACTGAGACAAACGACTATACTCTCATTAAGGTAGATGCAAGTCCCGCTTCCAAGGAGAAGGGCCGGTCTCTTGAAGTCTCTGCCAAAAAAGGAAGCATGATTTTCCGGAAACTGTTGGCGCTTTTGGGCCGGGTTATCCTAGGTAGTCTGATTGTCATCAAAACTGAAACACCCCAAGAGCCAGGAGACTCGGTCTTCGATATCTCGGTGATCGAGAAAAGGATCAGTCCCGCTAAAGCACGGTAAAACGCCATCGCTGGTGGGGCTCTCCTTACGGGCATTGGTACTCTTGCTGGGGGAATCGCGGCACTCATTGCCGCGATTGGCAGCAAGACTACAACGACCGTGACCGAAACCACGACAGTATACAACACGCGAGGAATTGGCGCTACGTCAATCGCGCAAGGTATCATCGAATCAAAGGACTGCCACAATGACTGGATTCAGTACGAATCCCATTCTCATATCCTCGGATCCGTCGAGAAGAATGGTTTAGTCTACTTCAATATTGACACTACGCATACAGGTCTCGGAGCTGAGCTCGCTATACCAGCAACTGGGAAGCGATCCAGCGAGGCGCAAGGTGGCCAAACAGCCAGCAAGGCATACGCCGACCAGGGAAATAATAGCCTTCGACTGAGCCTTCAACATATTGGACCAGCACAGCTAAAGCAGCTATAAACGATCTGTTAAAGGACAGATCCGCAGCAACTTGTTATTTCTTGACTGGGGGTAATTCCAATTTCAACGGCTTAGGGAGGCAGTCTATGGACCGCTTTCCATACCGTACCAGAGGGGTGCAAAACCAATAGTCCGAATTGTGGCAGCCCTACTTGCTGAGTGAGAAGGAGCAGATTCGTTTGAGGGATTCTTCTCGGTACTCAGGTATGTCAAGCTCAATTGCCCGTGCACGTGGACGGATTGACGTTGGATCTGGCCAGGTGGATCCTAGAACAGATCATGAAGGGCAGAGTGGTACCATATCTCGTAGGAGCAAATCGGGCAGAAGAATGGAGATATATGTCAATACTGTATGCTTCACCATAATCACTCACTGTGGCCAACTGAGCAAAATCAAACTTCTTGGGCAGCGTGAAACGAGGCAGGCTAGCTATTTGCAAGGTCGTTGAGGTGTTCAAATCGCGGTCGCCATCAAGGCTATTTGACGTGAAGGATAGTAGCCAATCCCGACGATGATAAAGAAGTTCATGGACCTGCGTGGATTGACTTAGAATGGGATGGTTCCGATAGCCAAGAGTATATGCTGACACCATTTCTGGGTGTTGCCGATCCTCTCTGTCCCCGCGCTTCTTATTCTCTACTCCTTGCTTCCGTGCCAAGCTGAGCACCTGGACATCGATGAACGCCTCAAAAGGTCCTTCGCAACTTTCAACATCCGTGGCGATACCAGATATCATCGGTTGCCCCGTCCAGCGAGAGATTACGCGTAATATTGAATCGAAGACACAGCATCAGCCGAGGAAAGCATGCAAGTGGAGTAGAATGGATGTCGCAGGGAGCGTCCAAGAGGGAAGCATGATTTCCCGGGAGCTATCGGTGCTACCCACAACCTCGGTGGTACACCGGAATTGCAAAATAGCTTCCCGTTCGTGGTACGCATAGCGAACAATATTTGATCAATCCCGCTCTCCTGTACCTGAGTATGATGAGATTGGTCACCACAGAACATGGTATTTTTGCCAAATATGTGGCCAGTAATGTGATTCAGATCGACGCGGAGAAGCACATCGAAGAGATGACTTGCCCCGTCAAGCGTCTCTCGATTTAGAATTCTGAAAGGTCACACTATCGGACAGATAGCCGACTCAAAAATATGAAGCGAAAATCGGAAATTGGATGTATCACGTCGACGGGACCTGTGACAAGATGCTTTTACGCTATCATCGTACAATGCCCATCGGCGGGTTCTGCTGATTCAGTTATTGGGGTGGATCTGAACGAACCTCGGGCTCTAAACGAGATTTGCAACCCGTTAAGAAGATCTGCAAACGTAACGTACCTGATTTCGGTGACAGATCCGTTGGTGCAGCAAAAGATACCTTTTATATATTTCCGCTTGAAACAGAAGCGTAAAGGCCGGAATGTGCATGTGGGCGATCTCTCGCGAGCCAGGATAGCCGGCGGGCGAAGTTCTTAAAATACTCAATACATGCCCGAAGGCCTGAAAGAACACGGACCGTGAAGAATCTCCCCTTATCCTATTCGGCGAAAGAGCGAGTGCATTCGGGGAGAAATGTGACAGCGATCAGGAACGCGGGCCGAATGATTGTTCCTGAGTCGATCCCCGTTCTTAAAGCCATTTATTACTTGATTGCAATGGACAAGGCTAGTTAACATTTACTTGTGGAAGGTGAACCAGATTGCTGGGATTTTCGTGTAGATCCTTTGCTCGCTACCGATTAGTGAAGCCTCCCGCTTGATTTCTTGTTCGTCACCGATCAGTGAGGTCTCCCGCTTGTAGCGACGGCACCGGTTGTCATCGGACCGGGATCACCAGGGAGGAGATCACAAAAATAGAGAATGTTGAACCGTCGAGAAACATATATAAAGGTCTTTTCGAATGTCCACAGTCTGAAACACAGCTCCTCATTCTCATCTCTTCCATCGATCCTCAAGACTTTCAATATCTCCACCATGCTTTCCATCCTTGCGGGTCTCACTGTCCTTGCTGGCTTTGCCCATGCTGCTCCCACCCCTGCTCGCGTTCAGTCTTGGGAAGTGGCTCAAGGTCTCTGCATCACTGAAGGTACGGTTGGGCGAGCTTTGTCAGGAGCTCAGTTCAGCTCTTCCAACATGACCCAAGGTGCCTGTGAGTCCTTCTGTGGATCGAACGGCTTCACCATCGCCGGATTGGAATACGGTCAAGAATGTTACTGCGGTAATTTCCTCACCAACGGAGCTACTTCTACTAACTCGCAATCCACTGCCTGCACCATGCAGTGCGCGGGAGATTCCAGTCAGACTTGTGGCGGTCCAGGCGCTCTCACCATTGCTTTCAATACCGCTGTCGCAACTCCTTACCTCAATAACGACGCTTCCCCCAACTTCTCCGCTTATCCAGTCAATTCTTCTACTTGGTCAGCAACCTCACCATTCTGTATCGCTGAGCCTTCCGGTGGTCGGGCTCTCACCGGTCCAATGGTTTCCGCCCCAGACATGACTGCCCTCAAATGTACAACTTTCTGCAGTGCTAAGGGATTCAAGTACGCGGGCCTCGAGAACGGAAACCAATGTTTCTGTGGACAAGGTCTTAGTAACGGTGCTTCCCTCACTGCTTCACCAAACTGTAACACCGGATGTTCCGGTGATAATACCCAGGTCTGTGGTGGACCCAACGCCATTACTCTATTTTCCAACTCTGCCGTCACTGTCGCAGATAACAGCGCTGGTACAGGTGTTAATGCTGCCGGTAACCTCAACAACTGGATCCTCGCTTCCACACCTTGTATCACCGAGGTCTCAGGTCGAGCTCTCAATGCCGATGGAGTCATTAGATACGACACCATGACTGTTCCTTTCTGTCAAAAATACTGCCGATCTAACGGCTACCAATACGCAGGGCTCGAATACGGTGGACAATGCTTCTGTGGAACTCAGCTCATGAATGGTGCCGGTGCCGCTTCAAACCAGTGCAACATGCCATGCCCAGGAGACTCTTCATCGACTTGTGGAGGACCCAACGCGATCCAATTGTACCAGAATGTACAACTCGCGCTAACCACCCCAACCCCTCAAACCCTCGCTCAAGTCAACGGTTTCTCCTACTCCGGTTGCTACGCCGATGTACCTGGCCGAGCTCTTTCACTCTACATGGGTGCCACTAATACCAATACTGTTGATACCTGTACCGCTGCTTGTGCCGCCGCCGGCAAAGCTATGGCCGGTCTCGAATACGGTACTCAATGCTTCTGCGGTGACTCCTTCCCGACCGGGGGAGCTCCTCAAATCAACGCCACCATGAACTGCAATATGGTATGTTCCGGTAATAAAGGGCAGTTCTGTGGTGGAGCGAACGCCATCTCCCTTTATACCGTCCCAGGCATCCAGTAATTACATTGGATGATGGATACCGTACGGGCTGGTAGGAGTAGGCACGAAGATATGGAGAGATGTATCGGATGGGAAAGGATACGGGTGGTCGAGATCTGGTATGACGGCGGATCATGGGTTTCATTTGGTATGTTCAGGATTGTGGTAACATTTTGGGATTGCGGGATACGGCTGCATTGTCTGCCATTCAATGCATTGGTATGTGCTTGAACTTGTTGCGATTCGAGTGTACATCTCTCTCTATATGATCACCAGTAGAAATCTTGCCAAATCCGAGCGGATCATCGGTGGCAGGAATGATAGTAAGGTCTAGCAGTTATCCCACGGAGGGTAAATAATCTCGAGGCGGATCCCTAGTCAGAGACACCTACCAGCGGCAGCTGGGGGACATCGAATCTTGGCTGCTGGCACAAACCGATCGGGTGCGATCGTCCATCAGAAACAGGTCCCGCTGCTCTGCCAGCAGGCATGTATAGGGGCCCATCCTTGTCTGATGTTATGGGCATATTAGTGATCGTGATGAACGTAATCCCTCTAAGCCTAAGTAAACAATCGACTCAACCATCAGGATGCTAAGGCTGCACCGCCGCCAGCTAGGAAGTATCCCAAAGCGATGCTTCTAAATGCGAGAACAATGCTCATAAGCGTCAACCAGCAGGTGTTTTGTATATTTTCTGTATTTTTCGTATTTTTATACCCCAGAGAGCCACCCATCTCGACAAATATTGGTATTTTAGCATAACCTAGAATCGCTAGCTTTGTGTACTTCTCGCTTTCGCAAAAAGGATGAGTCAGAATCACACATTATCGACTCGCTGAGCCAGAAGGTGACGACATATCGACATTGCCAAAAGATCTATACAATACATCGAATGGCGATTCCTGGCCAAAAAGAATAGACCGGAGGCTGTGTGCTAGTCACATCGAGAACGTGAGTCAGCCTTCAGGAGAACATATGATGACTTGGACCAGCTTCATTGTTATCGAATTGATCTTTGGCATACACATCGCGATTGACCCGACCCGATCAGCAGGCACAATCCGACAGTTCGAAATGATCGGTCTCGGCTAACATCGATCCGCTGTAAGGGTTTGACTTGGCTGATGCTGACTTGGCGAGCCTCGGAATAGGATACAAGGTGATGACTAGATGAACAAGAGATACATTTCTAAAGGGATGCTGCTATGTATTGTACATAGTTATATATCAGAAGTCCTCTATCAAAATGCAGTCCAAATCCAGTCGAAGTCCGACTAAGACAAGTCTCAGCCACGACTCTGTGGCTTCAGTAACTTAGACTACGCCTAGTCGGAATCCGATCATGACAAATGCGCTCCTAGAGGTTTACCAAATCTCTGTAATGAATCGTCAACCCCAAAAAGAAGCAAGTGAGCCTCATACTTGAAGCATCTGAACGTTCTGATGCGTTGGACAGGAGCATGTGTGTCACAACGGTGGGTCTCACTATCCCTTAGGGCTCTACTCTAGCCGGACAAGTCGAAAGGCAAAGTGGAAAAGAGGAATGACAAGGTGGATACGCGAACAAGCCGTGAAGACTCAAAGACGGCTGATTGAATAAGGGATAGAGAGCAAGAGTTCAGAGTAAACTATGGAAATGACTACAATCAACGTTCGCTGAAGACCTTCTAACATCCTTGGACCCGTCCTTATATATCTTCCTCATGCGCTTCACTTCTCAATCCAATCCAACGCTAAATCCATGCTTCTTACTAAGTTCTGATAAGTTCGACTAAGTTCAACTCAGTTTGACTAAGTTCGACTAAGTTCGGCAAAGTGAGCGTGAAGTGATGCGGCGAGTGGAAGGTGATATGAAGTGATCCGGTATTGATGTGAGTTGATGAGGAAGTGAACGGGATCTTCGGGTATGTCCGGTTATGATGTGGCGATCGTGACA
>JALPCA010000397.1:0-12196 GCA_026538345.1 Cryptococcus sp. GC_Crypt_4 | reverse complement strand
GTAACGCGGGAGCAAATGAAACATTCTTTAGACGATTGGTATCGTGTAATGGTAAACCCAAACCAAAGACGCCAGAACAGAAAGCGGCAGATGGGAAGGTCGCCAATGCGGAGAAGAAGCTTAAAGCAGCGCAAGAGGCAGAGAAAAAGGCAAGAAGTGGAGGTGAACCTAAAGAAGTCAAGGATGCTCAGAAGAAAGTGAAGGATGCCAAGAACAAACTTGATGAAGCGAAGAAGGAGAAGAAACAGGCGGATAAAACGGCAGGTGGGTACATGATTGGAATCCACTCCAGTAGTGTTCGAAGCTGATGATGATAGGCGATGATGAAGATTCTTGGGGCGTTATACCAATGAAAGTACTCATTCCGCTATTACTGCTTATCCCTCTGATTGGGCTACTCGGCAGAGGACAAATGGTCATGCCAGCTAGTACGGGTGGAATAGCCTCGCCACCTCCGATCTTATCTCGACCTGCCGCTCAACCTCATCGTAACAGCTGGACAGCCAGTACAAAACCTCCAGCTGCAATCCATATTAACAACGTAAATGCCCAGGGATCTGATATACCTATTAACATTGGATCGGATTCACCACCAGTGATCATCGAGACTTCTGACTCTTCACCACCTCTTCCCATTATCGAACCTCTTCCAGTACAGCTCAATGGTCCCACCAATCCTGATAGATCGCTTGGCATGATCTTCGCTCTGTTGATTGTCGTCCTTCCCCTTATGCTCGACTACATGCGCGAAGGTACACTTAGGCCGTACTCACCAACAGAATACCATAAACCGTTTTATCACTGGATCGGTCTTGGTCTATTCTTTGTGATCAGCATGTCGATCGCAAACAAACAATACGGCTTATCAGAGCGTTACGGACCGGTAGTACAAGCGAACATTCAAGGAGTGAGAAATTGGGTAACACCAGCGGTTGTGACGACAGTGGAAACTAGCGAGAATGTTTTGTGGGGCGTAGAGGATTTGGTCCTTGGCGATGGAAAGAATTTACTGGGTTTGGTCCTTGCAGCTGGATTAGTCGTGCTGGTGAGTATGAGAGCACCAATGACCTGTGCACCAGAGACAGAGTATGCGGCTGCGCCAATCCAATTTGCTTATCTCGGTGGAGCGGCAATGGTGGGTATATTGTTATTCAATGCATGAAAAGTCAACATTGACTACTAATTATCGCCTTGTATATCACCAAGTCTAGCCCAGTTTCTCCCTTTCGGCTTGCTCTTCCGCTTTCCTCATTGCAAATGCCATTTCCGCCGCCATGGCACTTTCACCTCCCGCCATGGCTGTCGCTCCACCTGTCCAAGCGGTCACTCCCGTAAACGGCACAGGCGTATGTCCAGCTTTCATACCTGTAATCCCCCCTACTCCTCCTCTATCATACGCACAACCTGCACATCCCTGGATATACTTGGATATATCCTCCTCCATTGTCATCCACCAGAATGTCTCGTTGAGAATCTCCACGATCTCATCTTGACCCAAATGACCCGGATCACCATGATTATCGATCTCGTTATGCGCATCTTCGATGATTTCTTTTCGGATATCTCCCGCTGGAGGGACTAGTAAAGCAGGTTCGTCGGTTTCCGGTCGTAGATAAAGAAGTCCAACGTCAGATAAGATGAAATCATCATTGGATCCCCCAGATCGGAGATCCGCAATCAAAGAGACAAGATCGGGATCTTGGGGATAAGCCATTAACCACCGTTTGGTTTCTTCATCTAGATCTGTACCGGGGACAGGGACGATTAGTGTTCGAGTAGTCTTGTTATCACCAAGAGATAGATGAGTCTCACGAGGAGCGAAGAACGATTCACCCGATCGGTTTCGAATATGTGTCATGGGTTTCATCTTTTCTGGCAACATGATTGCGGCAGGTGATGGATCAGGCGGATCAAGGAAGGTTGACCAGCTCGAGTTCTGGGTTAAAGAGTTAGCGATACTGTACTAGTTGACCCTATACAGGATACTAGAGCTTACAAAAGTCAACAAGTATCTGACTCCACCAATGCAAGGATCGATACTGGCTAGAAGGGACACTATGGGAAGAAAGGCACCACCTCTGTGAATCCCAACTTCGGCTTCATCGCCAATGCTTACCCAAATTCTATCCCGTCTCCATTCGTTGCGTCGACTATCCCTTTCTTGAGCAGAAACGCTAGAACGAACTGACGATGAGGATTCAATTCTGTAAATGATTGAGAACCTGAGAAAGACTCACAGACGAGATGGCCAAAATGGTTACTAGGACACTGAAAACCGCTCCGAGAGGGGACCTCCTATGTCCCCACCAAGCCCACCATACCCAAATATAGCTCTCAAAAGGGGTTCTCTCACATTTCACCCTTATATCAACTTCCACTTGCGTTAAATCAGGTAATGGTGCTCCGTTGAGTCCATTCCCTTCGTTCCGCCTTGTAACAAAGTTGGAAGATGAAGATGAATCGACGAGATGGGAGAATGGGATTGAGGTTACGAAGAATAGGTAGAAATGGAGGAATGCGGTGATTATGCTGTATAAAGCTTGTAGCCAGGTGATAGCCATTAGTGCTGTGATGATATCCCCCAAGGCGGAGAGGTTTGAGCTAAAGTCTTAAGGGATGATGGAGTGGCGAACGAATGACTTACTCGCCTGAAATGGTGTAGTCGCCGTAGGCATTGGCGAATGATCCACTTTTATAGACACTACATTGGTCCCTTGTCTCTTCAGAAGGTATACCAATATGACACTCACTGTCCCATCTTGCACCATCCGTTCAAACCTAAACTGACATCACCGCTGTTTGCGAGTGATACCGAGAATGTTCCCGCTTTGACAATGACATAACGACTGATAGGTCCCGGGTTGTTCTGTAAAGTGATAGTCAAGAGTAGAGCGCACGATAGTGTTAAACCAGCTACGATGAACGGCTGCCAAGTCAAATATTGACGAATGACTGGATTCTGCTTGGGTTTCAAGAACCCGTCTTTCGCCATATTCTGTTTGTCACTTTCGGTTTCGTTGAATCTGGCTCCTTTATGTTTGACGGAGTATCGGGCAGGGGCTACTGACATCCTACCTAGTCGTTGTTGGGCAGCAGGAGTCATGAGTTTTGGTGAGACCCCTATACCCGGGGATATATCGACACTTCTTGTTGAACGTCTCTTCTCAATACAAGTGTTAGCATCAGAGAAAGGGTCACTAACGTTCCTTCCTTGTGTTCTTGATGAGGTCAGATATTCCAGATCCAGTACAGAAGGTAAACTCGATTGTCTAGCTTTAGACGGTCTCCTATCGTTACGAGTATAAGATTCTGATCTTCGATATGAATGCTTGAGAGCCGTTGCGGAAGTCGCGGTGTAGGGAGTTGCTGGTGTTCTCGGAGTCATCATCATTCCCGGTGAAGTGGTTGGTTCTTGTTTGTACTCCCCTCTATGTAGCATCGACTCAGGCGATATCAATCCTGGCGAATCCATTAACCCATCTCCATATATCGGCCCGCTCAAAATCCTCTGACCATGGATCAACACCGGCGACCCCTCATCTTCTTCCGATATATCATGTAATGTGCCTGTCCTTAAACCGGCAGTTGGAATCGCTGTGGTCTGTCCTGCGAAACTTGATCTTGACCATATCAACCCTGTTTCCGGTTGAGTCGCACTGTTATCCCAATCTGATCGAGCGTATAAAGGGGTTTCTCGTTCATCTTCAGATTCAAGTTCTTCTTCTTCTTCAATACCGCCGAACGGGTTTGAATCGGTTGTACGTTGTCGGCGTCGCCGATCAGGATTGTTCGGGAGTGGATGTAGCTGGCTTTCAGGAGGGAAAGATTGTTGAGAGTAATCGGTAGGAGGCCGTAACGCTATCGAATAGGGGAAGATGGAAGAAGCTCTAGTTGTTCTATTGACAGTGGCGGTCGGAGAGATGGGATAGCTGGACGACAATGATGGATCCGATGAGCGATTTCGAGCCATTTTGCAATGATTCTGCTGGACTACTCTATGTCAAACGGTGAGTGTGACTGATTCTAACCTGACTTCAGTCTCGTACTGCTGAAACGGCAGGGATGTTAGTGAAAGGACGAAATTGCCAAAGGATCGGAGATGGACCCAGGAAGACTTATCAATCGGTCCCGTTGAGAGCCGTGCATCGCTTACACGTAGAATTGCCATTCGGCCTAGACCTCGAGGTAGATGCCTCGAAAGCACCAGAGGGTTTTGGAAGTCTCTAGGATGAGCAGCATGGGTTAGGCAATTCGGATACAAACAAGACTTTCCTTTCTATTACTTCCGGATAGAACTTGACGAGCCCACTAGGAGCTGACTACATGCCATGAATAGAAGACGATTAGTTCTACTAGATACAGTACATGATGAGAGAATCACATCGAGTTACCCATACGTATAGAAGTCAACATCCTCCTAAACCTCGCTCCGTTCCACCTCTTCGTCTTGACTTTCACCTTCATATCATCGATACTCATTCGTTTGAAAATATCTTTCCCTCGCCATACTGAATCGTTAGATTCGTTCGCAAGGCTATATGGTTCACATGTACAAGCGGAAGTTTCGACTTACGGTGATAACCTGAGCGGAAATGGATATATGCTATTGTCTCGGTCTCCTCTCTCGCCACTCGTACCGAATGGTTGCCGTGTGTTGGTCGAGTTGACCTGCCGTTCTGCGCATGATGGTCTGAGCCGATCACATCTATATCACCGTGATCCCTCAGCAAGGATGACCGTTCAATTGCACACTCCCCTTTGCCTTCGACACTTGTAGCTTCCGGAGTAACTTGTTCTATCTTCAACTTGGATAGTAAAAGTTCACGCTTTGATCTCTTCACTTTCCTCGGGATTGTATATACTTCGATACTGATTGATTAGCTCATCCGTGCAGTAACAGACCACCTACATGTTGATACCCGTATCTTTAGTCTTGGTCCAGGTAAGATTCGCCCCAGGGGGTTTCGATAAAATATGATTCAGATGTGAAGGACGGACTGTCGAAGGCAGGTTGGTCAAAAGTAATGCTTTCATGGTGATATATAGTGATACGTCAACAATTTGGAAATTGTCTGAAAGTCTACTCTCAAGAAATCTTGTACTTAGTACTCTGATAGCATGTGGGCTCTATCAGAACATCCTTTATACCTCGCTTCCTTTCATTGATCTCCGTGATCGTCCGCAATAGTGTCAGTCCTTGGGCGTCCCAATGTGAATGTTGTTGTCCATGTGTGGTGATCACTTTGAGTAGATCTGAGATTGCGCTGCTTATCGTATATTCCACCTCAGCTCCCAACGCAGATTCCCAAGATCAGTGTCAACCTGAATCATTTTTGGATATCTCCTCGGCATGACGGCAAATGATCATTCCACCTATATCAGCCACACTCCTCTTACCTCGACAAGATCCACCTGATGGTGAGAAAGAACCTGCCGGGGAATTAGAAACCACCGCCTTACCTACTTCCACCCGAACGACCACTATCTCCAAACCCGACTCTACCGGATCATCCGACAGTGGGATCCTCGGCGCAGCAGAGACATCCACAAAACTCTCTTGGTGGCAATTACTTTGTATCGCCCTGGGTGGTGCACTTCTCCTCTGTGTAGTGATCTGGGCATATTGGAAATCAAAGAGAAAGGCAGGTAAACAGAAACGAAGGGCGAAAGAATTGGAAGATGAAGAAGAGAAAAGGATGAAAGAGATGATAGAACATAAACGGATGGAACTTCTCAGTGGGAAGGGTAGAGGTAAGGATGATAGTGATAGTGAGGAAGATTATGATAGTCTGAGTGATGGTGGAACTATTCGACCTAGAAGAAAGAAGAAGAGATCGAAGAAATCAAAAGGGAGGCGTAGGGAGAAAAGAAGGAGAAGAAGGGATAGTGAGAGTGAGAGTGATTGGTCAGAATCCCAAAGTCCAGAATATGATTCTGATGGGACTTATTATCCTCGATACCATCACCGACGACGGAGATGGCGAGATGATGATTATAGGGATAGAGACGATCGAAGGAGATATCGTCCCAGATCAATCACGCCTTCACCTAGCCCTCCACCTGTCCCAAGATTACCACCTGCTCGACAATCTACATCACAAGGAAGAGTAGGTGGGAAAGAAGGTAGAAATTTCCGTGATAGTGTGTTTTCGACTTATGCCTCGATGAAGAAAGCGGCAGTGAGGTTGAAATATGTAGAAGCCAAAGTCAAGTTGAAAAAGCAATTAGCGGATGAAGATAGGTTGGAGATAGTTCGTAGGGATAAGATTAAAGAGGCAAATGAAGAGATTGAAATGGCGAAAATGGCAGAACGCTCTACTTCGGCGGATAGTGGTGAGTCGGGGGTGTATAGAATCGATATGGCCAAAAGCTGATATATCAGGTCGACCTTTGATTCCCCCTGTCCATCGATATACTGGACATTCATCTTCAAGTTCAAGTGCAATTAATACCCCTCACTTACCTACACCCCCACCGCGATCAGCAATCCGGAGAGGATACAGTGCTGATTCTAATCGATCGGTTCATAGGCCAATACCGAATAGACAGATATCGGAAGTACCTGCTCGAAATCTACCTCGTCCTCTTAGACAAAATTCCAATGGGTCAACCTCGGAGATACATAAATTACTCGGTAGACCAGGTCAACCTCGTCAGCCCATTACTCAATTCTCACATTCTCATGTACCAGAGAGATCTTATACTCAGGCAGTACAAACGCAACAAGGGGGACTATCAAGAGGAATGACAACAAACCTATCCAAACCTCAAGCTCAGCCTGCCCAAAATCGTCCACCCGCTAACGACTTTCAAGCCTCATGGCTCGCACCACCCCCTTCTGATCCTAGCTTTAGTGTCCCTCAATCAGGCACAAACTCCGTCTATCTACCAATAACTAAACCGAAGGATCGGCCAATGATTCCCAAGGGTGGACTAGCACCGGCTCCTCCACCAAAGGCCAAGATCAAGGCAATGACGGGCGGTATGGGTATAATGTCTGGTTCTATGCCTTCACAAAGCGGGGCGGTGAGTGGTGGTGGCGAATCGGGAGGAGGAGTTTCTGGGAAATGGGCAAATAGGCTACGTGCAAGGAAGTGAGGCTCTGAATCATACATAATTTCCCATACGAGGGCCCGATAGTCTCTGATTGTAACCTTATGGATGAGATGAATAATTTGAAACATCAGGTGAAACACCACTAGGATATTACATTTGGCCTAATATGACATGTAAACGACATTTACCTCCTTTGAACATCATCCATTGATGGGCATAAAGCGTGTGATCAGGATACTCGTTCGTATGAGTACGGTACTTTGACTGAATATAAATATCTACACAGAGCAACCCCCAACGTATTTATTACTGAAAGTCATACAGGGCAGAATCATGTTCGGTCGATCTTGTGAGTACACCCATGTCGTGTCTATACTTATAGACCAGCAGCAAGCCGCTCCTCGAGACGAAGTCACAGAACAGGTTTTGGAAGTAGATCATCTCGAAAATGGCCTGAACCTATCTACCTCCAGCCAACAGCGCGAAGGACCAGGATGGAAGCCCGGGACCCGACTATCGGCCAGCCCTATTGGAATTATGCGACCCGTACTGGGACTGAGGATAGTGATTGGCAATCAAGAGTCGATCCTTCTGCTAGAACCTATGAGTATCCGACCAATGGGAAAATCACGAATACACCCTTATCTCTACTTGTCGCCAGAAACCTTCATTCGAGTACTAGAGAAGGCGAACCGGGTCTACCACCTGTTATCTCTTATCAAGTCAGCCCGAATGGTACGACTCGACAAGTCGAGGAGACCAGAATGGCAGAGTGGTTTGGATATCGATATTTGCCAAAGAAATCCATGACGCTGAAGGAATATACCGATCGAAAGGCTATACTTGAGAGTACTGCTCGGATCCCTTCGACTATTGGATCTGTCTCGGGAATTTCTAATATTACAGATTACAATACTCATTCAAGTATTCATTCAGAGTTTCTTCCAGCGATATACGATCAATATGGACAACCTCTAACTCCTGCAGCGAGGAAATCCGCACTTACAGGCGGTACAACAACAGCACCAAGTCAAGGTAATTGGTTGGAACG
Organism: Cryptococcus sp. GC_Crypt_4; assembly: GCA_026538345.1. Classification (NCBI taxonomy): domain Eukaryota; kingdom Fungi; phylum Basidiomycota; class Tremellomycetes; order Tremellales; family Cryptococcaceae; genus Cryptococcus; species Cryptococcus sp. GC_Crypt_4. Next base: position 4,089 of record JALPCA010000397.1, on the reverse strand, counting down.
ATATAATGCTCGAGTGGAAGCGACGAAACAAATTCAAGGTACTGGTATCACCAGTACTGTCCCGAGTACAACCATTCGTACCACCACCAGCCCCCCTCCGACATTCACAGTGGAAGATACCTCAATCAAAGGGACCCATGACCTAATCTCCAAACATCTCAAAACAGCCCAAAGTTATCTCACAGAAGCCCAGCATTCTACTCTTGCTTCGACCGTCGGGACTTACTCATCAGGGATGAATCATCTTTCCCAATGGCGATTCAATAATGATTATACTTCGAAATCAAGTGTCTTAAGCAGCGCGATCGGCCAGACCTACATCGATACCTTGAGGTCGCGTACAACTTCTGGATTGACGGATGAAACGAGAGAAAAGATGAGATTAGCGGCGAAAAGTCTTAGTACTGCTTCACACATGTTGAAGAATACTGATGCTTGGTGAGTGATCTCCTGATAGTATCTCCTACTCGAGTCTATACTCCGTGGCACCGAGCCTGATATTATAGGTACGAGTCGGATAACAGAACTACTATCTCACAACCATACGTTCCTTCAACTTACGACCCTACCGATCCGTATTCTAACACAGGTCCTTATACCAATACAGAAGAACCCTATTGGAGTACGTACAATGGTACTACGGAAGACGAGGTAATCGCAGATGACGAGATCACCACGCCAGAACGACCCATCTTTCGTACTATCAGATCAACCTTCCAGACATATAGCAACCCTTGATCCGTGATTAATACTGAGACCTGAAGCGTGACCGTTCCATGTATATAGATTCGAATCTGCAGCGGTGCAATGTGCATTCTGTTGCTATAAATAACTAAATCCCGAAATGTTCCCATCTAATCTAACTCTCCTGTTAACCCTTCGGACCCCCAAAGTCCACAAACTCAGTCTTATATCCTAGGTGCAGCAGTCGGCTCCGACCTATCCCATCGACCTCCTCTTTTCGTCTTAGTGTTGGTTCTAGAGGTCATGACTGACGAAGTAGGTACACCAGTACATAGAGCGGTAGGTAGATTACTCGCCCCAGTAGCATCATATGCGCTGTTCCCATGAGCCTGGATCCTTTCTCGTGTCGTACGAGTGATACTCACTTTGGATAAGGACATCCATTGACTTTGACCCATGCTCCTGCCGTATCACTTGGATTCAACCAACCATTGCCTACTCCGCTGGCATCTGTCGCTTTATATCCTGTGGGTAAGGTAACCGGCGTTCCAGTCTGAGTATACGTAGGGAACAAGGAGATTTGGGAAGCTGTAAATGATGGTCCGATCGAGGTCGGTGGCCATATAGAGTGATTTGAAACTTGATCTGCGGTTATTGTCGGTGTGGCTACTCCACCTGTAGCAGAAGCTGGGAATGTTCCAGCAAACTGGGACGTCAGCTTTAGTCCCGGTTTCGACTATTGGATACTAATTGACCAAAAAAAACTCACCTGATTACCGCCGACTAGAGCCACACTACCACAATATCCACCCGCCGTTCTTGGATCTTCTGGAATCCAACCCTCTTGCCAACCCAACCTATAATGCCACATGGGTGAAGTGGGGTATCCCATTTCTGTCGAATTTCCAATCTTCCAAGTCCAAAAGAACCAATTTTGCAGTGCATCCATAGTCCCCATTGAATACCCCTTCAAAGACGCTTTGAAATCGTCTGACCATTTGAAATATTCTTCGTAATATGTACAATTACCTGTACCGGTTGATTCGTAGGACGGAACTGCTCCAACACCGGTTAACCATTTTCCACAATTGTTGATTGCGTTGGACCATTCCCCTCCTAGAGTGATACCGAAGTTTGTTTGTGAATCATTCGTTCCACCTCCCCAAGTACATGCGGTGTGAGTCTACGTGGTTAGGACGTGACTAGACAGCAGTACTAAATCAGACTTACGTTGATGTCCATGGCGTTATTGTTCGGGGCGGTGAAAGCGAGGTAAGGATGCTGATCCAATGCCCTGGCTAATCAGCTCAATTCAGGTTCAACAATACCATACTCACAATCGATCAGCACCATTCAAGAATGATTGCCATGCAGCGACACCCAAGAATCCTTCGTGAATCGCGATAATAGGTCCGTTTCCAGCTCCGTATCCAGTGATACCTCTGATAAGCTCATATGATTGGTAGTAGCTGACCGAATCAGTACCTAGTCTTGTCGTCCAAGTCTACCTGAGACTTACAAAGCCGCAAGGACCTCTTCTCCAACAATCTCAGCTTGAACTTCATTCACCAGACTGAGAATCGGAACGACCTCTTTGATCCCCGGTTGACTTATAAATTCCGTCAAAGATCTCAATTGCTCGAGATGTCTTTGCGCGTTGGATATCCCCATTACACCATACATCCAGTTGACCGAACCTCCTTTACCTGAATGGTTCCATCCATTTTGTGATCCTACCGAGGTCAGCAATTGCTCAACTGTCAATATAAGGGTGATAAGACATACCAGGCAACGCGTGGAAATCCAACATTATTCTTATTCCGTATTTCCTGGCCCATCCTATTGCTTTGACAAAGTACCTATCAAGGTTAGATCGATGTCAATTTCTTGGGGAAAAGGTACTCACGTCCAAGAAACTTGACTAAGGTAAGGTTCATCGGGTGTTGTTTCAATTGCCCAATATCCAATGGGAATACTAAATCGTTAGTGAGGATTCGCATACGAGGCAGAGTACTCACCGGACCCAATTAAGACCTGCGCTGGCGATATCTGCAAAGTCCTGTTCAGTCTAAAATAGTTAGGTCTGAACTATAGGAAGGAGAGCGGGAACAAAGGTACTCACGATAAAAGTAGCATAGTGCTCTTCCATGACCGCAGCTAGTTTCTTGCCAAGTCTACGATGATCAGCTAAATTTACAACCACGTTCTTAATGATATAGCTCACGCCTGTGACAAAGTGTACTCGTCTCGAGGTAATGGCGTTAATCCCTGATATGCTTCATATAATGCAGGAACGATAAAGGCTGAGGTGGATCAGGTATGTTCACTCAAAGAAGTACGTCTCACTTACGTTCGGTCACTAGCCATCCTCCGAGGTTGACACCGTGAATGACGTTTGTTCCCCATACCCAATCCTCCAGTAGGGAAGGTGTGTAAGATTGAGCTTGACCAGAGACCTGGGTTGTTAGCATCACGCACGTTACAAGATAGACTCCAAATGCTTTGGGGCTTTGGGTGTCGAACTTTGAGTACTCACGGTATAAGGATTACTAGGATCTTGAGCCCAACTACCTCCAAACTTGTTGGTATAAGTGAAAGTAGCTCCGATATCCGTAACGACTGTACTTCCATCTGTTCCAGACCCTTTTGGTCCAATGACCGTATGGTTATAAGCCAAAGCACCAGCTCCGATTCCACCATAAGTCGTAGTTGTCGTATTCGTCGTTGTTGTGTTATTCCCATTAATCCCTCCAGATACCGTAGATGATTTCGTCTTATCCTGATTCGACTTTGATGTTGCGACTACTACCCCAATGACGATTCCAGCAATGACCACCAAAGCCAGAGGTACACCGAAGAATAACCAACGTCGTTTAGTCGGATTCGTAGGTATACAACCTCCTCTATCGTCTTTATATCCTCCAGCCATTTTCAATGCAGCTACTCTAGTCGCTCTGGCTGAACGTAAACTTGCAGCAGAATTACCTGCTCGACTTGATTTGGTCGATTGGGCGTATCCGGGGTTAGGAGAGAGGTGCTTTGAACTTGGATATTGGGTGGTACCGAATTCACGCAAGCCGTCTTTCTCGTTGGGTGAGTTGAATGATAAGGAAGAAGGTGATTGAGGGATGGGTGTGTGAGTTGGATCAGGTGAAGAGTGGTAAGAGTCGAATTCAGCTAGGTAATCGTGGGTAGGTGAGTGAGTGAGTCCGTACTGAGGTGGTTAGTAGATTGTCGAATATAATGGAAGGGGGTTTGATCAAGATGTTGAATGATCCCATCAAATGTCGTGTTTGAAGTCATCAGATGATCTTATTGTCCTCCCTCCTCCTTCCTCCCTCCTCCCCGTCCTTCCCGTTGGTTTCAACCCACAACGTGTCTTTTGTTGCAACGACCTGAGCCTCA
>JALPCA010000019.1:0-40530 GCA_026538345.1 Cryptococcus sp. GC_Crypt_4 | reverse complement strand
AAAACTTACCATTTTGTTGTGTGTAAATCGATTTGTTTTCGGTTGAGAGTAGCGCAAGTAAAGATCGGTCGTCTAGACGAGCGCCGGTTTAGATTTATTGATGATTTTAGGATGAGAGAGATGTGAGAGATAGAGATCGAGAGAGGATTAAAGGATTGGTGGCAATGAGCGAGCTAGGGCGATGGCGAGTACAGCCAGTGAGAGCGAAGGGGAAAGGAGCGAGAACTTACTACGGCGATTTAGTTATTCCCGAGCGAATTCAGAGCGTGGCACTTGGTTTTCAGCTTAAATCGGGTCATCGGGTATGACCGAAAAACCTTATGACCGATGATTTGCCACTCGTATATCCGATACCAACGATTGAGTAAAAAGTCAAGGTAGGGCATACATCAAAACAACATGATTTGACTCTAGCTAAGCGATACCACACCTTTTGTACCGACAGCAACATCGGCTGCACGTCCAGCGCCGACCATCTTCTTATGTGTAGCAAGTTGTTTCTTCCTTTCGTTACCAAATGTAGCGGTATGCGATTTCTTTTCGGCTCGTCGTGACTACTTAAATTAGCAGGAACTCTGATATCATGGTAATCCCACTTACAGCTCGCTCGGCCTTGACAGCCGCTTTCCTCTCTTTCTTGTCTTCTGTTGATTCTCCCTTGGGTCGGGCGACTGTGACACGAGGTTCTTCTCTTTCAGTTTCCGATCCCGACGTATCTTCCTCATCATCCTCCTCTCCATTATTAGAGGCTTCCTCAGCCGCAGCTTGCTTCATCGCTAACTCTGCACGTCTTCGCCTCTCAGCAGCACTTCTCGAGCCAATCAGAGCTGGGTGATTCTCGGTGTTAGTGTATGTCGCTGAACATATCAGGCAATCGTTCTAGCTTCAGACCAATAAACTCACTCAAAATCGTCTCCACATCCCATTTCTGTGCATCTCCCTCTGTATCCCTGACCCTCTCTCTCTTCTCCTTGGGTGCTTTCAAACCTCGGCCAAGTTTCTCAATCTCAAGGATTTTTCTCCTGTTCTCCTCTTGATCCTCACCTTCACCTTCCACTGCAGATCGTAACACTTGTAATTTCTCCACACCGGTAAGGTTGGTTCCACCTAAAGCCGGTCGTAGTCGTTTTCCAACCACTTCCCAGTTTTCTAGGAAATCGTCTAAAATATCATCAAAGTCTTCTCTTGAAACTTCGGGGATGGCACTAGAGGTTGAGGAGAATATTGAAGCTCGGGATAATCGAGAGACATTTGACATGCCGGATATTGTCGAATCTGCCATGGAAGTTGAATCGTCCCATTCTTCTTCCTCGACGTCATCAAGATCATAATCTCGTTCCACCTGATGAGATGAGCTTGATTCCACTTCTCGACAGTGCATAAGCTCACCTTGTCAAACCTCGCGTCGAGATCTCTCAAGCCAGAATTTCTGAACATACTTGAACTACTCATACTCATTCCCGTAGCATCACTTGGTCCTCTCTTTCCTCTCCTCTTCTTTCCTCCTCTCACCATCAGGTCGTCCATTCCACTGACCATACTTGCTATTGTGTCTGCCATCTCCGACCTTTCCATACCACCATCACTTGCCGGTGCCCCTCCTGCCGCTGATTCCTTCTTGAAAGCTTTGAACCTATCTTCCCATGTCTCTTCTCTATCCTCTCTTTCTTCTAACTCTGGAGCTTCATCCTCATCGTCATCTAGACCCTCCTCCCTGAACTCATACTCCTCTCTCTCGTATTCATCCGCTTCACCTCCTGCTATCAATTCACCCCACCATTCTCCACCTTCCCCATCATCTTCCTCTCCTTCAACAAACGCATCATCTTCTAACGCCTCTAATGCCTGTCGTAGATGTGGATCCATATCAGGTTGTAATCCTTGTAATTCCCTTGGGACATTTTCCACTCGTCCATAAACGTCATTCAAAGGTACTTCAGTTCCACTAGCAAGTACATCGTCTGAAACGAACAACTCTTTTCCTTTCCCTTTACGATCACTCTTCATCCCTTTTGAGACTCCAGATCCTTTTGGTCCAGCAATCATAACAGAGTCAAAACCACCTTGGATAGGTCGTAAATGTGACATGTAATCGTAGGACGAATCATCATAGGTGATACCGTACATTGCGGCTTCTCCTTCATTCTTCCTGATTGCTGACTTGTCTATCGTAGCGTCGAGATCTGCTAACGTGTACCCCTACAGTGATCAGCACCATATCTTGCCCACAAGTCTACTCAACCTACCTTCTTGTCATTCCCCCTTTCAACAGGTTTCAATACCCGTTGACTCGCTTCCGGATCATTGATCAAAGGATCTCGTTGTGATCGATGAACAAGTTGGAAATGCTGAGCATCCGGACCTCTAAAGACTGATTTCTTAGGCATCTTGTAGTATGTATCCAATGTTGAATAACTTGTGTTATTGATCCAAACCAAAAGTTAAACCTTCAACGACCTCCACCAAAAGTTAACGAGATCGGATTTGGTCCCGTCGCCACCGGTTAACATCGAAAAGTTGAGTATGTCCTTAGATGGTCATCTTCACTGGCAATTGGTATTTCTGCCTATCTCATCACAACACAGGTCTCATAATTGCACAATGTCATCATTCTTTGGAGGTGGATCGTCATCATCGTCAGCGGCTGCTGCGCCAGTTGGTGGGTTCAGGATGAAACAGAAAGAATAACCAAGAACTCGGCTAATGAAGTAGACATGCAACAACGAAAGGAGCAGATGAAGCAGCAGATCCAACAGGAGGTGAGCTGTGGATCAGGTCCAGGCAATGGATGGTATTGATGTTTTCTCAGCTCGCCGTCGCCAATGCTCAACAACTGATCAACAAGATCAATGAGAACGTAAGTCAATCGTCATATACTGACTCTAAAACTGACAATTTAGTGTTTCGACAAATGTATCAAACAACCAGGTACATCGCTGGGAACATCAGATCAAGTGAGTAGAGTCATACAGGGATGTGGAATTGTTCAGCGATCATGCTGCTTTGCCCTGCTACGCCTCATGCTTCCGTCAATATTTATCGCTAATCCTCCCAGTCATGCCTGTCTCGATGTATGACCCTCTATACCGCCGCTTTCGACACAATCTCCCAAAAATACGTCGCTAGAGTAATGAGAGAAAGAGGAGCTTCGTCAAATCCTGCCGATCTCAAGTTGGAAACATTGTAAGAAGGACGGAAAGATATATCACGACTCTACATGGCATGGCATAGTTGTCACTGGATGTGACTTTCGGCTTGGAATACACTGATTGTACTCATTGTCATCACGGGAGCTTACATAGGAGTCGGAATGGAATTCGATAATCAGTGGCCGTTGAAACATATGTGAAATTGCATACACCATAGGCCTTCTTGTTACAGCACGGCACCTGCCTACCTCAAATCGATCCCACCTATTCCCGGACGTTCCGGGACATAGGTCAGTTCTTCTCGAGTAGTTGACATCCTTTGGTTGATCCGGATCAATCAGATAATACACATCACATTAGGAGTCCATTCTGGCTAGTTCACTACGATGTCAATACAAAAAGCGGTGCCGATTCACTCACACAGGTCATGCCACGCTCGACGACGAATCTCCCTTTCTCCGACCTGAAGAGCAGAATATTGTTGTAGAAGTAGGCCTTGGCAGTGGATTGATCCTATATGACAGGATCAGTCCAGGATGAGGCCTGACCCACCGCTACTCATACCGGGAACATCAAGTGATACTGCTGAATCAGTACAGACAAATAACCAGTAAGGTCCTTACTAAATCTGCCATACTTTTGCAGCACGCTTCAAGTTTGCACCCTTCCTCTGATATTTCGACCTTCCACCGAAGAGTTTCACTAATTGAGGAGTAGTGAAAGGATCGCCTTCTTCCTCCTTTTCCTGTTCGGACTTGGTATAACCAACTTGTTTCTGGACTGATGATTTAGCTTTGGCTCTTGTGGAAGAGCGAGTACATGTTCGGCTGGAACCTGTGGTGGTATTCGAAGCGGAGGAAGAGGAAGAATTGGCTTTTCCCGCAATGAGCTTGACATTTTGAGTGCTTCCTGTAACTGTATTGTCTTCTTCGTTTAAGAACTCGAAATACCCTTTCTTCGCTTTTCAATCGTTATATCTTCCACTCCAGGTTGACGGTACGAACTTGTAACCTTCTTCTGAATTATACTTCCTCTTATCAATAACACGTCTTCTTCGGATATACCACACTCACTTTCTCAGCAAGATATTCTCCTCTTTCCTTTGATGACAGCTTTGAGAGACGTTCTAATTCTGTATCGATGATCTTGGCCAGGTCGATCCAATATGATTGAGGCTTGAATCTCTTCTGTTGAGCGAGAAGATAGGCAGGGGAGTTTTCGTATGTCCCGTTGAGTACAAAATGGTAGTAGGCTTTCAACCGGGGATTCGGATAACACGAACACATGTCGGACGGTCGTACCTCAAAGTAAAGTGAAGAACGATTGACGAAATCAAAGAAGAGAAAGAAGTAACAAATGAGGAAGAGGTGATCATAGGAAGAGGACGAGAAGGAAAGAGGGGTGATGGCCCGTGCGGGTCTTGCCACTCGATCGGCGAAATCGCCGTATGCTGATATAGCGTCTTCGACCAAAAATCGATTGTACCATACTCTTCGACTAGCTTGATGCCCATACAGTTCTCTTGGGACCTTCCGCTCAAAGGGAGCTCCTACTATGCATACATCTGTACCAGGAGCGAAGCAAGATCGAATGGATTGTCTATTGAGCAAGATTATACGCGTGAAGCCTTTACATTATGCTTTGCTAGACTCTTCAGGCCAGCTCATCTGGATCCTCCCACCCTTCTGACGGGGAATTTTGGATCAACACCTTCTTTCCTGCCGTCACCATCATTGTCAACACCATCACACAAAAGACACGGTGATACGGCGATACCCGCTTTTTCTCCCAGTGTGGCAGTTCCAGGTGACGCTGTGCGGGGCCTCGATTGAAGGATGACAAGTCGCGCTTCAGACAATGTCCAACGTCTGTTGAATCATAACGTTGAATTGAGATCACATTACTCGATACTCTACATCTATAGTAAAGGAGATATCCATACGGACCTGGATATAAACATCAAGAAGACGATACTTCAGTATGCCGCCTAAAGCGTGAGTCGTCTTCGCGAAAAGGTCATTGCTGATATCTCTAGTGACTGGGAGAAATGTTAGTTGGACTCTTGGCAGCCTTTCCTTAGCAGCTGACAAATTTAGACGAGAAGAAGGTCGGGGATGAGAAGGAGGAGAAAATTGTTGGTATGTATTTCGGGCTGGACCGCGATGTTGGATAAAGCTGACTTACTTAGCACTCGATGAATCCGATATTCAGATCCTCAAAACATACGTGAGTTGTTGTCCTCCCCTCTGATCCTCTCCCCTCAAAGAGAGTCAGAGTCATCATACTTACTCATCACAGGGTCAAGGACCATACTCGATAGCGCTCAAGAAGATCGAGAACGAACTGAAAGATATTCAAAAGAGGGTGAATGAGAAGATGGGTATAAGAGAGTCAGATACCGGATTGGCATCTGCGAACCTTTGGGATACCGCTGCGGATAAGGCTAGGCAGGGTAAACATCCCTATCAAGTCGCTCGATGTCAGACAATCATTCGAGCTCGTAAGTCCTGCGGATCACTACAATGATGGAGTTGAACCGAGAGGAAGGGGGCATAAGCTGATAACTGGTCTAGCCGAAACACCAGAAGGCCAATCGGCGGCGAACCCGCAAGATGGCGCAGGAGCAGGGAATCCGGATGGAGATCGTTATGTCATTTCGATTAAACAAATTGCAAAGTTCGTTGTGGGATTAGGAGATGAAGTATCGCCAACGGACATTGAGGAGGGTATGCGAATCGGGTGAGTACTGCTGCTGTACAACAAATGAATATGACTGACCTCGATTGCAGTGTTGATCAGTTAGTCCAAGCGTTCTCTTGAATGTCAATGAAAAGCTGATTGTTTCAGGACGAACTACAAAATTATGATTCCCTTGCCACCGAAGATCGACCCTTCCGTCACCATGATGCAGGTGAGTACAATGTTGTAGCGGCGGACCCAGCTGACACCACCAGGTCGAGGAGAGACCATCAGTGACATATGCTGACGTTGGAGGATGCAAGGAGCAGATCGAGAAATTGAGGGAAGTCGTCGAGTTGCCGCTACTAGAGGTATGCTCAACTGATACTTGTGTCGTGGTGTCGGACTGATCTTCTTCAGCCTGAAAGATTTGCCAACCTCGGTATCGAACCACCAAAGGGAGTTTTACTATACGGTCCACCCGGTACCGGTAAAACACTATGTGCTCGAGCCGTCGCCAACCGAACTGACAGTACTTTTATCCGAGGTAGGTCCTAGCAGTGTTCCAGATGAACATCGCGTCTTACAATCCTAGTCATCGGATCTGAGCTAGTGCAGAAATACATTGGAGAAGGTGCACGAATGGTGCGAGAACTGTTCGAGATGGCACGATCGAAGAAAGCCTGTATCATCTTCTTCGATGAAGTTGATGCTATCGGTGGAGCGCGATTTGATGATGGTGCCGGAGGTGACAACGAGGTGCAGAGAACGATGTTGGAGTTGATCAACCAGTTGGACGGATTCGACGCTAGAGGAAACATCAAGGTCATCATGGCCACGAATAGGTCAGCTTCCGTGTCCTAAGTCGATAGCAAGAAGCTGATAGAACCAGACCCGATACCCTCGATCCAGCTCTACTCAGACCAGGGCGACTGGATAGGAAAGTTGAGTTCAGTCTACCGGATAACGAGGGAAGAACGCATATTTTGAAGATTCACGGAAAGAGGTACGTCCCCTGTCATCCATCAACCCAATCAAACTGATCAATCACAGTATGTCGGTCGAGAGGGATATCCGATACGATCTGATCGCTCGTCTTTGTCCAAATGCTACAGGAGCAGAACTCAAGTCGGTAGCGACCGAGGCCGGTATGTTCGCCATCAGATCGAGAAGGAAGGTGGCCACAGAGAGAGATTTCTTAGATGCTGTAGAGAAGGTTATCAGACAAGGAACAAAGTTCTCAAGTACGGCGTTGTACGCTCAATACAATTAGGCGGAGGAATGACGAGAAGGGATTTGGACGTGACTGTAATGCATATTAACTCCATGATGAGCGGGTATTCGGTATTCATTCCTGCAATTATATGTAATACACTTGAAGCGAGTGATCATCGGAAGCGAGTGAGGATCCAGACAAAACAGTGCGTATTTCGAATGCGTAAGACATCTGGTATGAACAAGGAGACCAATCAATCGTAGTCATAATTTGAGTCGTCCGAGTTACGCGCCTCGGCGTAGCGGTCGCGAAGCTTATGGTCAAACCCTCTTCTCGTCCGGTATCTCATCTCTCTTTTCACCTCTCTTTTCAAACTTCAAGTCGAAAACTCCAGGTGTGAAGGACAATTCCTCCCTTCCAAACGTATATCTCGCCTCCATCTCTTCGACCGATTCCACATCATGGACAGGCGAAGGACAGATTTTGAAATTCTTCACACAATTCGCAATCATTGCCACCATTTCGACTTCCGCAAATCTCTTTCCGATACAACCTCGCGCACCTAGACTGAAACCGGTATAACATGAATCGATCTCTGCCTTGAGATCGTCTTCCCCATTTGACTTGAAATGTCGGTATGGATCGAATTTCTCGGGATCGTCCCAGTATTGAGGGTTGACTTGACATGCAGGAGAGTCGATACACATGTGAGAACCCTTCTTGATCGTTCGAGTATGATGAGTGATATTGCCCTTATCGTCCCAAGTCTTGTATGGTACGACGGTATCTTCGGTAACAAGCTTCGGGAGTGTCATGACAAGGTCACGAAGTCGAACAGTCTCGTAACAGACGGCGAGAGTGAGTTGTAGGCGGTTCATATCTCGATAAGCTAGAAAGTTTAGTAAGACTCTAGATCGAGCAAACGTTACTGACTCGGCTCAGATTCGCCACAAACTGCCAAGATTTCCTCATATACTGCTTGCTGGACATGATCGTTCAAGGCGAGGTATCCCAATGCCCATGTAAGAGTATGACCAGCGGTCTCGTGGCCTGCACTGAGTAAAGTCAATACCTCGACGGTTTCGGATGATCATGAGACATACACGATGAAGATGACTAGGGGCTATTAGTATAGCTGGTGACGAGAATCTTTCCAAGCTCACAGATATTCCCAATGATTTCCTTATCAGTCACCCCAACAATTTTCTCCCCTTCTCCTCGTTCATTACTTTTCTTTTCAAGTCTCGCTTCGTCTTCGGCATCCATTTGACTGGCTACTAGGGCACCAAGTATGTCGGATGGAGGTTTGACCTTTTCACCAACTGGAAGGTTTCCTCGTTCAAGTGTCAACTGTTTTCGACGAGATTCGATCATCGATCTGATATGGTGGAGAAGGGAGGTTTGAGCTTTGGCACATCGACGGAGATTTCTGGATGGAGAGTATTTCATCAGGCTCTGAAGGGTATCAGGCGGTCACTCGCAAGTATGGCGAGTACTTACTAAAGGCAGAAGGAGTTGGGGGATCATGCTAAGTTCGACGAGTTCGAGTGCCTCTGGAAAGGGTACTGAGTTGATCAGCTGAGATTCGAGAGACGGAACATACCTAGCTGACTCACGAAGTGGACCATCAGTGTGAGGGATGTTCCACTCTACATCGATGTTGAACCCGGTTTTGACAATCACCAAGAGTGTAGCCTGGAAAGTTTAGCTTCGTACCGTTCTATAGTATTCACCTTGATCATAGATTGCCTGACATTCCTGAGAACACCCTGTCTCTCGACATTTTCTTCCTTACACATGGAATGGAAGGCATTCATCATCTCATCCCATGAATGTTTCATGACTGCCTCATTGAAACACCCTTTAATGACACCCTTATGACGACGATGTTCAGCACCACTTTGGGTGCTAACCAGCTGTAACCCAAAGATGTTTATCGCTTGATATCGGAACATACCCAGAGGCTTGTTGAAAGTGGTAGTCTTGGCCGAGATCATTCTGGCGACTTGAGGTGACGAGGTGATGTAGACGGGATAAGAAGTGGTGACTTGCGATAAGGCGATGAGGTCGGATCTGGCTTCCTGGTATTCTAGATTATAAGAACAGGTATCATGGTGAGTCGGACAGTGTACCTACTAGCGAATGGCTTATCGAGAGTGAGCTTCTTGACGGGGAAGATGAAGGGGATATGGGGGATACGTGATCGTGTGCCAGCTTCGAACAGTTCCATCCAGCTGTGAATAGCAGGAAGACCTCTGATTTCCTGTTTGATGTTAGCGAAGCAGATTAGGGGGAGAGTGAACCCACCAGTCGAACTCGTACATAGATCAGAACCCAGTACGCTAAATAGCTGATGACAGCTATACCTATAGCTGCATAGGGATCAACGCTGCTGAGTTTAGTGAAGAAGTCGTTGGACGACATAATGGGTTGAAGTCAGTGATGTTCAGGAAGGAAGAAAGAACAATCAGACTATAGGTTAGTATATAAGTGAAATGAGAAAACGAGGATGTGAAAGATAGAATATGATTTGATTCATATAGTGTGGAGCTACTAAAAGTCAAAGCGCCTTGATGAAACGTTGTATCTTAACGCTTTACGCCCTGATAAAGTGGGGGATGATAGGAAAAGCACAGCATGAGAAAATGACTAGAGCCAGGTAAACTCTGTTGAGTAGGCGGTGAGCTGCCCATGGCGACCCTCTCAGTAGTTCCGGGTGTATGTAGCTATGAGATGTGGGTAGTGTTGACGATATCATCAAGCCAAGAGTTGGTGGTGAAGCTGAAACAAGCCGACTTTCAAGTCACGTGATTTATCAGAAAAGTTCACGTTGGAAATGAGCTTCAACCACTTTTGTTGATCCTGCTCTGTTTTGATACATTCAAAGTGTAAAATCTATTCATCGATCGACTTGTCTTGGATATACAGGAGAATCGATAAGTACTACGCGATGCCAGCAGCAACTATGAGCCAAAACAAGAAGAACAAGGGAAAAGGAAGAGCTGTACCGGAAAAAGTCACTCCGGCTATGCCCCTTGGTAAACAGCTAGCTCATACCGGTAAGCTTCAATACAAGTGTGTTCACCATATGACTAACAATAGATAGATAAGGCTGTGAGAGATCGAGCTGTCCAAGGACTGGTGGCTTTCCTCTCGAGGGGTACATATGTCGATGAAGAGTCGGGAGAGAGCTCGACGGGGTATCAACCATTATCAGAGGGAGAAATGGCCAAATTATGGAAAGGATTGTTCTACTGTGAGTTTTTGAGTAATCTCTGGGCATATTCACCATCAGCAATGTGTCGCTCATAGTCCCTAGGTTTCTGGATGTCAGACAAACCACTTGTTCAACAAGCTTTAGCGACTGATCTAGCGGAGATGCTACTCCTCATTAACCCTACAACCAGTGTTTCTACCTCGGATCGAGAAGATGATCAGCTACTAGCCGCTCTAGGATTCTTAGAAGGGTTCTGGACAGCCATCGTAAGAGAATGGTCGGGTCTTGATAGATTGAGGTGGGATCGTAGAATCTGCTACATGTTCATTGTGCTGATGGATCAGAATGGACAAGTTCTATATGCTCATCAGACGATACGTGAATGCCACTTTCAGACTGATGGCACGACATGGATGGAGTGAGGAGGCTGTGAAGGGTGTCAATGAGATCTTGATGGCTAAGAGTGGTCCCATGACGTGAGTAACCTAGATATGGGTTAAAGGTTGAGCTGATATCCCTTAGATGGGAAGACAGAAGCGTACCTTCGTCAATTGCAACTCATCTGGCAGATCTGTATCTCGAGGAATTGGACAAAGCCCTCGCATTACCAGATGTTAATGCTCAAGTAAGTCACCTGATATCATTGTAATATATAAATGTTGATATCTTCTAGCCCGCCTGCCCACTTACCCACCTCCTTCAACCTCAAATCTCCCTTCTGGCACATACCTCCAGTGGACCAGTTCACGCCCGAATCATGTCATCTGTCTTCCATCCACTTCTCTCTGCACTCTCCCTCGCTTCACCTACGACAGAAGAAGAAGAAAGACCATCAAAAAGGACAAAGACGGAAAGTGAAAAACCAATGTTTGCGCATATCGCCATGGGATGTTGTTTAGGTGATGAAGGAAAAGAAGAGAGAATATCTCCTTCACAATTGAGAAAAGGAGTTTTGCAAGCAATGTTCAATGCGGCTTCGAAATCGGATGCGAATGAGGTGGATAGAAGGAAGATATACAAGGTCTGGAGAGAGGAAGGTGGGGATGATGACGAGGATGAAGAGTAGATGCATCAGATGGATGATTGAGTAAGAAGCGAAGGCTCGATAGCTGATACAGTACTGATCATCGTGTTTCCTGCCACTCGGAGACGCTCTGACCGGTGCCTCAATCTAACCATCGAGATGCAATACTGACAGGGACCAGGATCCCATTTACACAGAGGCGACATGGTCGGGTATGCACAGGGATTGGTGGAATGGTAAAAGGCGCCATCAGGGATCATCAGGGTCGATCCTTATAAGAGGTTATCAAACCGACTGGCCGCCTCCACGTTTAGCACTTACCCAAAAGCCTTCATCAGCTTCCATTCCTATCATGTCCGCCAAAGAAAGAAAAGTATTAGGAGAGAGTACGACAGGATCAGATGAAGATAGCGTGGTTTACGTACCACATCCTGTTTCGGAACGCCCAACCACTTCGATATCGAAACCGAAACAACAAATACAGGACAATCACCCGACCGACCAAACGAAATCCATGTCAATTGCTAAAAGGTCCGAGATCTTCGAAACCTGGCATAAAAAGACAACAGGACCGAATCCGCTGCCTATCTTGAATATGCTCAACCTCCTGGAACGTGAAGTGAGTTGCGAATCGTTCCGTTACGAGTAGTTTTTCTGTGACTGATTCATATGTTTAGTATGGCACCAATCACGATTTCAATTGGGGCCAGCAGTACGATCTTTGGTGTGATAAGGCAGGAGATTACAGTGAGACGTCAAGCCGATGTAGTGATCAAGGGAAGAGAAGGCGTAAGATTTGATTATACCAATATGTACACTACATACAGTAGTGGCGAATCTGGAGGTCTGGTCTAGCCTGCTGTTTTCATTCATGCATCACAATCCAGGTGTCTCAGATCGAAGAGTATTTCTTTCCACCGTTCTCTCTTCATGACCTTGTTGCGTTCAGCTATGTCCTGATCACTTGCGGTTGCCATTACTCGGAGAACTTGGACCGGTGCCTCAATTTCCCCTTGATATCTCGCCATCAAATCCACTCTTTCTCCCATCAAAACGCGTCTTGGTGATGTTCAACGCGTTTTGATCGTCTCACGTATCAAATTTTAACATGTCATAGCAATGATAATCGTTCACTTACTTACCCTCACTTAACCCTCACCTTTGACCCATATGGAAGAAACGGAAAACAAGCCAATAAAAGCGATCTTCACGGATAGTTCAGGCAAAGGATATCATGTCTGGGTAGACACTAATATGCCATTTGAGATGTACCAGGAACTGAGTAAAACGCTCAAAGTAAGAGTCTGCAATCCGATTCTGATTTGGACTGTATACTTACCAAGTTAGATGAATGGAGCGAATATAGACCGTAGAGAATGGCTTCTTACCTCTTCTATCCTGATCATCTCTGATCAAGCTGTTGATCATTGGGAGAAAAGTCTATCGCTTCCTGAATGGAAATCTCGTACGGTCACTATCTTGAGATCAAATTGGGTGGAATATTGTATGAAAAAACAACGCTATGTGGTGAGTCGTGTTCGATCGGCCTTACTTTCTTCCGCTGATACCTCATAGGGATGTGATGAGCATTGGGGAAGGTTTGAAATGGTGTAAGTCTTTCTTCTCCCAATGGTCGAGGGGAAACATACTGACTCAGATTAGGATGCCAAGAGCTTCTCGTGCAAGAATCGACAATTACTATGCCGAGTCGCAGAAAACGGACAAAACGTTGAAACAATTGGAAGCCTCAGATCGTAAACATCTCAAAACGATTATAAAGATAAAGAACAAGCAGATAATGAAAGACGAGGGAAACAACAAGGTAGAGTCTGGAACTTCATCACCGACCAAGCCTAATAAAGGTCATCAACGTATGTTCCCCGACTATCATAGTTTCCCTAGCTCATCAATGTTCAACGACAGCAACCGCATCTTTGATACCAGTGGAAGAACTCATCACCATTTTCGCGACGGCATGGCGAGACGCAAATGGCGATCTTATCTCTACCCGTTTCATTAGAGATCTTGCTGCAAAGGTGGGAGGCAACTCAAGGATACAGACCTGGTTCGCTGATGTTGTCAGAACAAAACCTATTGGAGGGAAGTATGGAGGGCATTGCATCGCGAATGGTGGATGGGAACAGGTCAATTCAAGGGAATGTCCGGATCGGTCCTCATAAGAGGTCACCAAACCTCTTGGCCCCCTCCGCGATTATTCACTGCCGCTCAGCGAAAACAACGTTGCAATCCGCCTAGAACCGACAAGATCACTGAAGTTGCCAAGCAGAAGGAGATCACCCCGCACCAGCAAGGATCAGAGGAAGTAGACGAAAACGGCAGTGTTGTGTATATACCCCATCCTGAATCTCAGCATCCGCCGATCCCGCCACCGAATCCACCAGAAGTCATGAGTAGTGCCACGGAAGGAAAGGTTTTGTCCGTCTCAGAGAGAGCAGAGATTTTCGAGAAATGGCATACAGAGAGAACAAGTCCAACTCCTCTTCCATTATACGAAATGATCCAGATCCTAAAAGGCGAGGTAAGCCGACATATCGCTTTGATCCTTGATTCTCACGCTGATCCTCTTATGTTACAGTATGGGGATGATCATGGATTCAACTGGTCTATGGAGTATCATCTTTGGCGTAAGGGAATGGGCCATTATGCGGGAATTTCAGTGCCTACTGAACATGTGAATCGATATGGTGATCAGGAGAATACCAAGCGAAAACGAGGAGATGAGTGATAAGATACCTACGGTAATAGCCAAGTTGTATATAGATCTAAGAAGAGTGCATTTGTACGAGTACAAATGATAGAGGACATGCCTTTCCGAGTACAGTTGATGCGTTTTTACCCCTCTGTTTGAACGTGTCCAGCCAAGTCGGATCATGGTGAGTATGGGTCATTCTTCGTAGGGTTGAACCAGCTGAGGTCAGAGATCGCTACAATGACAGTGGACAATGGTAGTGTAGCGAGTATCAGAATGAGTATGAGCAATGCTCGAAATTGAGAGGGCCTCAAAGCTTGAGAGATGACCACTGGTAGTCTTCACTTTCAAATGCGGTTCAAGTTGAAACGCGTGGCTTTGAAGACGGATGAGATGCTTGTAAATAATGATTGAAAGATGGATGAATGCGATTGTTGTTGACCACTTTCTTGTTGTACTTGGAGCCCCACATCACCGGATTTGAGTGGTTGAACATACTCGACTGCTGAAGATCTTAACCATCATACTTCTACTGAGATTCCGTACAATCTACAGTAGACTGAAAACGATGTGTCGCTATAGTTTACTGAAGAGCGGTGGTTATTGAGATCTCGTCTTTCCGATTTCGACGAGTCAATTTCGACCAGGATTTCAAACGGTGAACATTATCCGAATTGCCAGTGAAGTCTGGTGTACAAAGATCAAAGGGGAGCACCTAGACCGGGCAATCAGCAATTGCGGACAGTGAGATGCTTCCTACAGGAGGTACCCCAAACTCGCAAGGAGGTGAAGGGATATTCTATGACGCGGAAGCAGACGACAATGTAGAGATATGGGTGGATACAGACCTCAAGGATATGCGACCTCTGATCGCTAAGCTCAATGTACGTTTAGACGATGGATTTCTCATCTATCCCTACAATTTGATCTATCATTCACGATCTAACCCGATTTCAGGCCGAAGGAGCCCGGATATCAAGTGATCATTGGTCTGATTCAACTCAAATACTCATCCTCTCCCCTAGATCCGTCGCTATCTTCGATACATACTGTCATCCAAGCTGGCTCAAACCCCGATTACGGAACGTACAACTGGAGAGAGAAAAGAAATTGCAAGTAAGAGGGAAAGCTGTTGAACCGATTTGGAAAAAGAAAGTCTTGTTGAAAGCTTGGTGGGTGGATAGATGTTTAGAAGCGGGGAGGTTCCTTGTGAGTTTAGAGATCTCCTGTATCTAACGTGTACTGAGACTCATCAGGGCGAAAAAGATGACTGGGGAGGATGTAGAGCAGGAGGGTGAGTGATGAGTAGGGGTAACTTATGGAATTCATTCGCTCATATGAAAGTCCTCCTTCGCTTTCCAAATCGATAACGCCTTTACCCCCAATAGTGGATATCTCCTTGCCAGACCCTCAATTACTTCTAGAACAATCTTCTTCACCTCCGCAGATCATTGAGAATCCCGACCATCACCTGGTCGAAGATAAGCAAATAGAAGCCTCACATCAAGGCAACAATGAAGGTATGGACGTTGTGATGGAATCCGCTTGTCAGCCAGAGGAGGACTCCGCCAAGAAAGACCATACCGAGGACGACCATGAACAGATTTTTGACCATACTGAGGGCCTCGAAGCCGACACAACTATGGCCAATGGCCTTGAAGACGATGCTGCGGACGTTTCAATGGAGCTTCTAGGCACTCCGCATGAAGAGGGCGCGGAACAGATCCAGTCAGAACCGGTCACGATCATCTCGGAAACCCCCAATGAGGAGAGCAATAATCTTGAAACCGAATCGAATGAATACGGGGAAGCGGTGGAAGAAAGACAGGACGCAGACGTAGAGATGGAAACAGTCGCGGATGGATCAGTACATCCTGGATCTGAACCAGAAGACCGAGTCGCTGAAGTGGTTCAAACGGAGTCAACACAGCAAACATCTGGAATTTCAGAATCTATAGAAGCAACCCCTACAGCACACAAAGATCGGGGACAAGAAGTCAACACTTCAGGGGAATCGGGCCGACCTCAGTCGGAATCGGCGGTGGCAGATGGTGACGAAGTGGAAGAAGCAGAGGAAGTCCAGAGTAACCCGGACAATTCTTCCGTATCATCGTGCGGCGAAACAGAATATCGAACAGATGATCAAGCCGACGATAATGCAAGCGAAGAGGAAACGGCTGCTCTTGCACCATTTATACCAAAAGATCCATCTCAACTATTCGAGGGACACCGATTCTGGATAGATCCAAAACGACCAAATAGGATGGATCTCCTTCGTAAGATTGCAGTGAGTTACCTGCGTCGATCTACCGACGTTAACACTGATACAGTGTAGAAAGCAGGTGGAAAAGTTACAGCAGATGTTTCTGAAGCGACGCATGTTCTCGTCCAACATTACGCGCCAAACGAATGGGATTCGATAATCAAGCAAGTGGTCAAACAAGGCGTTTGGTTCATGCAGATGTCCTGGGTCGTCAACTGTCTCGAGGACGGCAAGAGGTACCCGGAATTGGGACAACATATTCATGGCGGAGCACCAATACTTCTTGACGAGGATGATGATGGCGAGGATGATACCATGCCGGATAGAGGAGCGTTTGAGCCGAAATTGACACCGGTAGAAATTGACGAGATTTTCAAGAAAGAAGGTGCGATCAACACATCATTATCGGAAACCGCTTTTGGTCAGATGTCGCAATCTAAAGTGAGTTCCCAGGTGCATGCAGTCATGAGTAATCAGCTTATAGAAACAGTACAAAACTTATGCCACTAAATACTGGGTGAAGCTGTTGTCGGAATGGAGAGAACATCGAGGCCGATTTGCTCACATGCCCAGAGACGTAAAGGAATCTCGACCACAGCAGACGGAGTCTAAGAAAAAGAAACGACAACGAAGTCAATCTCTACGAGCGGAAGAAGAACTGCTGAATCAAACCCCTTTCGCGCTCACGAATGCTGTCGCGTCCTCCAGCCAAGTCCCACCCGATAAGTCGTCAACTCAGCAGCAAGATGGAAGGGTCAACAAACGTCCCAAAACAGCGAACAAATATATCACTGCAGATGATCCCTGTCCTTGGACACCAGCACAGATGGAAAACATGTTCATACAGGCGCATAGTCAGAGGGTCGACAACAAGCGTCGACTTTTATCCGCATCGTATTGGTTGAGAGAAAAGGTGAATAGAGTGCAGACCATACGGGGATAGCCGTTGATCTTATACAGTACGGAACGTATTTTGCGGAGATCTGGCATGATAAGTACCTTCAGTGGATGACCGATAAAAGGATCCCGATACCCAAAGAGAAGCCTCGAAATCGAAACAAGAGCAAGAAGGATAAGAGTGGACCTTCTCAACGTAAATCACTGGACTAGAAGTCAAGACATGTGCTCACGATAACCTAGCTTATCAAAGTCCATCACCGCCTTGGCCTGATGCTCCTCCCCTTCCGGTCGAAGTGCCGACTCCTTCCTCTCAAACACCTTCAGCCTTGGCAAATCAAGATGTACTCGTTGGGTCCCAAGCAAACTCGCGGGAATTTACCTTGTCAAAAGCCCAAATGGCTCAGATTATAAAGAAGATCGTTGAAGCTGAACCTGAACAGTCGGCTTCGCAACTTGGGGATCTTTTACACAAAGAGGTAAGCCTGAAACGCTGCATCGGACTTATGCGAATAGGTCGGTGTGCACTCATCCTCTACATGGGGTTTCTACATCGAGCAGTATAAACGCGGTCTCAGCCAGTCCGATGATCCCCCAAGCGCTTCGCCAGCAAACTCTCGGTCAAAGGACGAACTGTCGAACTCGCAAGGCGATCCCACAGCTGAAGAGAGGTCACCAGACGAGTCCAAGTTGTCATACGGTGAATTAGCGGCGATATTCAAGAAGTATAGCCCGCTTGTACACAATGGTATGCCTATCAATGAGTTTGGTCCCATGCTGGAAAAACTCGTGAGTGTAATATATTCTCTTCACACGGAACCTGTACCGACGTCCTTCAGCATGGCACATATCAACCCTCGACATGGCAAACCCTGTATGGATATTGGAAGCACGGAAAAGGACGTTTCAGCGGGTGTGGACCGGCCAGTTCCGGGACTACTGGACAGCAGTCTAGCCTTAGCGAATCACCAGTTGTAAAGAAGGAGGTCGATAATCAGAAACGTTCGGCAGAACCATCTGCGTCACAATCATCGCAAACTTCTGCTGGCACGAGAAAGCAGTACACGAATGCCTGGACCGAAGAGGAAGAGAGAAGTATGGCAGAGTATGTTCGCTCGAGATTACCAAAAGACACCAAACCGAGTCATATTGACTGGTTTGGATATGTCAGAGGAAATGTGAGTGCACGTTTGATGGACCAATGGGAGCTAACAAGGTAGTCCGTAAAACGATCGATTGGTGCTATTGTCGGACGGTATCGGTCGCACAAGAACAGGATAGACCGATATGCTATGGAAATCGAACTGGGACTCCCCTCTGGGTTGAGATCGGCGGTAGATCCACCGGAAGCTGATTCGGATAATGATTCGGTGATACCGCTCGATGCACCCTCACCAAAGGGAAATGCAGAGTATGTAGATATGACGGGGATAGACAGTGATTAGCTGCGTTGTTGTATTGTATATATCTGTGTATCTTTATGCGATCAGGTCAAGAGAGCTGTATACCAAGAAGATGAAAGGAGGACCGGTTTGAGCGGGTTTATTTCCAACGTTAGTTTAGGAGTTTCAGCTTATTTACCCATTTCCCCCCCGGGGACCCAACAATAATAAAATCCTTTCATTCACAATCCCACATTCACTCTTTTCAACCAGTCATATAACATTCATATCACCACAGGACACACGCAGCATCGTTTCGTGAGTAGCTGAATCGAGTGTCATAGCTGACAGAGTAGGATGCTGCATGCGCCTACATCAAATCCAACCCCAGCTTCATCTTTCTTCGCACGTGTAAATAATATTCATCGGTCTGCGAGTTATCACCATGAGAATCAAGGATCATCTGATGAGACTACATCGGCTGAAGGTAGTAGTGATGTACGACGAGCCAAAAGTTTGAAGGTCACTGGATCTGCTAGGACTGAGATCCCTCAGAGTTTCGGTATAGCAGGATCCAACCTTGGTAGTCCTGCAGTATCAGAAATCTCAACCTATACGCCACCAGCGGCATCTCGACATCCATTGTTCTCTCATCATGCTATACAATCCCCATCGCTGAGCTCAGAAGCTGGACCAAGTACATCTCCCACACCATCAGAAACATCTTCATCTGCATTTTCACCCGCTTCAGCCTTTTTATCCAATTTCGCTTCAAACAACGCTTTTCGTCCTACACCTAATTTAGCTCCGGATTCTCAAGGTGCTCAAGTTGGACAATATATCTTAGGAAAGATAGCAGGAAGGGGTGGATTTTCAACTGTGAGGAAATGCACGCATGTATCAACAGGAGAGGTCATGGCGTGTAAGATTGTGAAAAAGGATGATCTGAGTGATAGTTCTGGATCATTGGAGAAGTTTGAGGAGGAGATCAGGATATGGAAGACATTACCGAATCATCCGGCATTATTACCCCTGGTCGACATGATCAGAACTCCCACCATCACTTTCCTCATCACACCTTACTACCCTGGCGGATCCCTCATCGATGTACTAGCAAGGGAACATGCTTCGGAAAAGACAGCAGCAAAGTGGTTTCCAGGGATCGTCGCTGCTGTCTCAGCCATGCACGAGGGATTTGAAGGATTCACAGGCGGTGTTCTACATGGTGATCTCAAACTGGACAACTTTTTAACAGACTACAATGGGAAGATTGTAGTGGGAGATTTTTACATGGCACAACATGTTACCGAACCCGTCATGACGATACCTCCTCCTCTTACCCGTTCACGCCATCCTTCTCCCTTTCCCCGTAACAACAGATCAAGATCTCGACATAGAAAAGAACAACCATCAATACAATCCTTCCCTTCTGCTTCACTCCCTTACGCCCCTCCTGAACTCCTTCGAGCACCTCCTCCGCCACCTTCACTCGCTCAAGATATGTGGTCCCTCGGTATCATCCTCTATGCACTCCTCACCAACCGACTTCCATTTGCAGACGAATTCGACCCGAGATTACAGATGAAAATCTTAAAGGGGAATTGGGAAATTCCAACTTGGATCGGAAAAGAATGGATAGAATGTCTGAAAGGGTGTCTGGATGGAAATCCCGCTAGTCGGTGGACTATCAAACAGCTAAAGGAAAGTGATGCCGTGATAGGGTGGAAAGAAGTCAAATCGAGATCAAAGAGTAGATCTCGTTCTCAAGCAAGAGGAAGGTCCAATTCTCATGTCCGGAGAGATTTTAACGACACATACCAACATCATTGGCCTGGTGGATCCCAGCCTGTACAAATCATCACACCGCGCAGAGGTCAATCGAGGGATCCACACCATCTTGATCCATTCTCAATGCCCGAGACGAGATCTCGCTCGACTAGTCTTAGTGTGAAATCGAGTCGAAGCTCATCTGGTCATGCAAAACTCTTTGAGTTTTCTACGGATATATCGGAAGATCTCGGTCGACTTGACAAGATGGATATCACCAGAGGAAGGTCTATTGTGTCTAAGGTAAATCCTGATAATCTCAATTTCGCTCGACCCTCCAGATCAGTCTCCGCCAACCGAATGCCGACTACTGCTCCAGCGTTTCTCGATACATTCGCAAATTCGCCTTCGAGATCTAGATCAAGAAATCGTTTGGGTGAATCACCAGGATCATTCAGAAATCCAGCGATGGATACATCACCATCAGTATCAAGAGGATCTAGATCTAGATCAAGAGCAAGTCCAACAGACGGAGCGGGAACTGGAGTGGGTAGTTATCAGGGATATGAATATCGAGGCGAGTTAGGCGTAGTTGATGAAGAAGGAAAGAAAGAAGAAACAAGGGGAAGAGCAGGTTGGGAATCGAGATTTGCGGACGATAGAAGAGGTGGAAGAAGTAGAAGTAGAAAGAGGTTGGACGGTTGAAGTTGTTTTCTTCGGATGTTTAATTGTGTTATAACTTATGTAGGTATGTGGATGTTCAATGAATCCCATTCATTCGATCGGATCGGTTTCAACAAGTCGAGCAATGCATGTCCAAGGAATCCTCTCAAGAAGAACATATACAAGAAGAAAAAGCCGAGATATCCAACTCACATTCTACTACCCTTCAAACCTCACACACCGAATTCACTGCCGTCAACTACCTCAACTGCGTCAGAATCAGGATCACCGCCATCGCTCTCGTCCGATCGGTACTGGATCCAATCGTCATTAGCGAAGAGTCCCGCATAGGCCAGGATCTTGGCTTTGTCTTCGTCCCCTTCCTCGTTTTCGTCGATTTGAGTCAAGTCGATACTTTCACCGTGATTAGATGGTCCAGCAATGCCTTGCGCAGGGGTTCGACTGTGAGGATGAGATGAAGAAAACAGTGGGGATTGAGATGGTCTTCGACGTCGGATCCTTGGAGTCACTGGCTTAGATGGCTCAAGAGTGGATAGCCTTCTTCTCAATCGCTTGAGACGTCTGGGTGGATGATTCGAGTCATCCGAAGAAGATGAGC
Organism: Cryptococcus sp. GC_Crypt_4; assembly: GCA_026538345.1. Taxonomy (NCBI): domain Eukaryota; kingdom Fungi; phylum Basidiomycota; class Tremellomycetes; order Tremellales; family Cryptococcaceae; genus Cryptococcus; species Cryptococcus sp. GC_Crypt_4. The sequence continues at coordinate 18,944 of JALPCA010000019.1, read as the reverse complement.
TGGAGGAAGATGGGGTGCCAGGTCTAATGATTGAATCGGATCTAGAGCGAGATCGCGAAGGAGTTGAAGTTGGACCATACATTAGTCGACGGTGACCCCGCCGGTAAATCTCGGGGACGATGACTACCTTCATATCTGACGTAACATCAGCGATAAATTAGGAGTGACATGGTGAAATTGTACTTACCATCATCTATGACAGGGAGAATTGGAAGATTGATATCATCAAGTCGATCAAGTCTTCGAGGATTACATCGAAGTACCGTTTCAAGGGTCTTAATAGTGATACTCCTCTCGGTCACGGCGATATTATCCATGTTGGAATTAGCGCAAAGGAATCGAAAACATTTATCATAAGACCATTGATCGTCTCGAAGAAACTTGTAAACCTTTTTCTCAAGATTTTCTCGCTTGAGGTTTCTATCAAAGATTGGGCCTTTCACGTCGATTCCTGGTGTACCGTCTCGAATGGATACAATGAAACCGATGATCGCATTGGCGGTGTCACATGAACAGGCAGTAAGACTTGGACCGAAAATTTTGGAACTCGTTGCTCGATTCATGAACAGTTCTTTGAGCTCGAATTTCAGGTGGTAGTCCGAACATGGCTTGGGCATACACTGATGTGGATTGGCGTTGGGTCGACCGGACAGGATGTTGTGAGGGTATAACTATGATAATCAACTACGTCATCGGTATGAACGTAGAGTCACAGGAAGAAAACTTACTCGACGGATCAAATCCCCAAGACTCTCCAACTGCCACTTATCGTAGATCACCAATCCGTTCTGCGTCAAGTTTGGCGGATAGAATTGCCTATCAAGGTCGACATCAAATGAAGAAGGTCCGACATCATAAGGAGCAATAGCGAGAGGGGATTGACCGTGAGATATACTGAATTGAGAAGAGAAGGTACCGTTGCGGACATATCGATATCGTCCATCTGGAGCTTGCGTGACAAAATGGGGTGGTCTGTTCATATCAGTAATGTTCAAGCGAAATGCATTGGAGACTCACTGATCTAAACACAGATCACTAACCCATCCAATCAGCTGTCCCAAATCAACCGCTGCATTAGCCGAATTATCGGAAATTAGATCCATCACGATATCCATATGAGCTTTTGGAAGGATTCGACATTGATGGAGAGCGATGTTGTCGACCTGAGCGAGATATCTCAGGATAGAAAGCAGCTTCCTCTGATGTGGTGGATTTGGTAAACATCGGTCGAGCACGATGGAGAACTATGTCATCAGTATTATGCTAAGAGGAAGAGAGAGAGGAAGTGGAAAGGGAAACGAAGACTAACCTTGTCGTCTTCGTAGTTCATTGTATGAAGTGATGATACGATATTGATGGAGGAGTCCTGGAAGGGAAATCAATGAAGTAAGGAGGTTTGGAGAGAAGGAGAAATGAGTTGTTGGGATATCGAAGAAGAACTAGCGTGATCATCCTGTATTTATACCCTATCCTGGCTAATCTCGCCAATCTTTCGCCTGACTAGGTCCATCACTGTATGATCGAATCATACTGAGCAGAATACTCCGCAGATGGCTGTCATCAAACGGAAAGAAGGTGGAAAACCCGAGAGGAAGACTGGAAGCCAACGATCTAATCAGTGAATCCACGATGAAACAAGGACATGACATTCTTGCGTTATTACGGTCCAACGACGATCATCTTTGCGTGAGAACCCGTGACTGGACTATGGAGCCTTCTTCTCCGGATATGGGAAGAATCATGAATGTAAAGCGAGTTGGGGAACAAGATGATCGATTGTGATCACGAATGATGTGAAGGGTTCCCCACTTTCCCCACTTTTAGGAAGGAAGGAAGGTTCATATCCTTTGGTCAATGGGGAGACGTTTTCATGCTCGAATAGGTAGTAAGGTCACTGATGTGGTGTGGACAATGTATAGTCTGCTGTCGAGACTCTGGCGTAATCATAGACTGGTGGTATGGACACGTAAAGGCGACTCGAACTCGGCGAAGGAACATTCCAGTTCTTAAGAAGGCAAGGTCGCCACTGCATTAATCTACACATGTCGTGTTACTCCGATGTATGGAGTTCATTCTCTGATCTCTTCTTCAGGATAAGTGATTGTAAGTCACTTCTTACCACGACTCGAGTGCCCTCCAACCTCCAAGCTTCATATGATGTCAAACAGGCGCCTAGTACCAATAATCACCACGACACAGATGACGTCAAGACTGACGAACACGGCCTTTGGTGAACATCGGTGACTATCTCACCTTTGATATAGTGGTGAACAAAGGTAAAGAACTGGGCATGAGAAGGGTCTTCGCTGAATGGATGAAGTGCAGTTGTAGTCATAAGCCCTTGTTCAGCCATAAACTGTTCATCGTCATCGAAGCACAACGGATTGCCTATACTTCTGTTATACCACTACGATCGTGTACAATCCCTTCATACCATTCCCTTTATATATACTATATATAAATATTGTATATAGTATATAAGCTCTCAATCAATGAGCAAATCCTAGCTGTTTACCAATTTACACTACACTTATTCTCATTCATTCAGAATCACAATGCCGGGGCACGGTCAATCCGCAGATACACATGACCAACCAGTTCATGAACATTCTGACGACGAAAGTGTTACCATCGGGAATCTTTCAGAATCAGCTTCTGACGCGCCAGACTCTCCAGCGACTGATCATTACCAGAAATTTGACAATGCTTACAACAAACACTTTAAACAGAGGACGATGGCAGATTGGTATACTCTTACTCGTCATTTCACCCTTTTGTGCGGTATGTAATCCTAATCACGTACTCTCAGGGCCTCTGTTTGCTGATAGTTTGACAGTCGACACTGACAAGGAACTGAAGGGACGCGTTGATAGCTCTCTCAATGAGCAGTGGTGGAAGTCTGATGACGACATACTCAAAGACAGAGCGGAAATCAAGCTTTCGGAAGAAGCAGATGACTGGGAGACCGAGCAGATGAAGCTCTGGGTTCCAGTAGCGGGGGTCCAGACTACCAACGTTTCAGGCGCTATTCACTGCATTGAGAGTGCAAGAAGATTTGCTGCAGAGAATAGGGAATCAGTCTATATCACCAGTTCCCCAGACAAAGTGGCCGATACTGGTTTCGGAGACATTTGGAGCAACTCTTTTGACGATTTATTTGCCCTCGACATTGATGTGTTACTTTCGGATACTGCGAACATTGAGAGCGAGAAGGCGGTCTGAGCATTTTTACACCAGATTGGCGGTTGTTGTTTGAGAATGGGGCCAAATTCAGGATGGAGAGTCGAGATACTACTTACAGGATGATATGTGATTATGACTACTACGTTCACATATTGTATACACCACCTTTCTTTCGTCACAGGCGAGTATCTCAATGAGCAAGGATAATGTTCCGCCACTGAGTGGCGGCAAAAGACCTAATCTCGGCAAGAACCTGAAACGTCATCGTCATGATTCTCCGGATATTCCACTGAGATTCTGTCATTTCACAACATTGATCTATACATATCATCTTGACATTGAGCAACCACTACCAAGATGATGCGTCAAGCGCTGGTTTCTACTGGCTCAAGAGCGATCATCGCAAGTTCAAGCAAACCGATACATCGGGCATTCATCACGCTACCGCCTGTTCTACGAAATCAGCCTGAGCGGCGTGAGTGTTCATTATGGTATGCTTCCTTATCGAACTAACGATCCAGTACCCCGTGGACATGTTAGGCCGCGTAGACCCAGACCGATATATGACAACGACTCTCAGCCGCAAGCTGCCGAAGGATCAGCGCAAAGCCCAAATCCCAATTATCCCTTCCAGCCTGAATCGACAGCTTTCGATACTCCTATTCATGTACCTGCTCGACCTGTCAGTATCCCGTATGATGGAGAGGGAGTTCTACAGGAGAATCATGCCGCGAGAGACCTGCTGGGTCACCCTACACTTGTGATCGTCAGGTAAGCTTCCTTGGAGTTTGACAAGAGACAGAAGCTCATACTTCTTAGACAGATTGAGATGCTGAATATCTTTATGGGAGTGAGTACGGCTATGGGCATGTTGGGAGGTGTTCTGACCGCCACAGTTCGAGCAAGCGAATCGATACGCTATTCAGACACCGGAAGTAAGTTTTCGTTTCATCGATGGGGGTTGAGCTGATGTGATGTAGGGGGAAGTAGTAGGATTGTCAGTTGCCTGCATTGATCAAGACAGCTCCGACTGACCGCCTTTTAGCCTAGCAGAGGAAGAAACCACTTTCATTTCGACATTGTCCCGTCAGTTCCTGCGGACCCATCGACCCTTTAGAGCTGTAGTCATGGACAGACATGGAGTTCCTATACTCTGGGTGAGTCCATGCCATTTTCGCTCCCCCATCACCTGGCTGATATTGGACAGATCAGAAGACCGTTCCAAATTATTAACTCAAGAATATACGTCAGGTCCTCTCAGGAAGAAGATGGGAGATTAGTCGGAGAGACTCAACAGTGAGCTACCGCCGTCGTGGACACGCAAGCTCATAACATAGGGAATGGCATCCTTGGAGGAGAAGATACAACGTGTTCCAATCGTGAGCTGGCCAGACTACCCATGGGCTTCAGCTGACATAGTAAAGAAGGAATACCGAGACATTCTCTCAATTCGCAAGGATAGACAGCGGGCTGTTCGCTTGGGACTTTTGGCTGAAAGATCGAGATGACCGATTAGTTGCGTCTATCAACAGGAACTTTAGAGGTCTTGGTCGAGAGCTCTTCACTGACACAGGTCAGCTAGGATGCTTTCCACCTTCTTCCTCGAGCTAACCAGAATAGGTCAATATGTCATTCGATTTGACTCTGCTGGAACGGAGCTGGATCTTCCGCCTGGGGCGGGAGTCAGCGTACAGGGTCAAAGTTTGATTCTGCCCGAAGGCAAGGAGGGTGGATTGACCCTGGATCAACGGGCTATGGTGAGCTACCTGGCTGTTCTCTTTCAAGACCATCATCTTACCATTGTCAGACACTAGCTGCCGCGGTATCGATCGATTTCGATTATTTCAGTAGACATTCAGGCGCTGGGTAAGCTACAACTTTCAAGAATGCCATTCATCCAGCTGACCTCAAATAGCGGTATGGGCTTCCCGTTCATGATGTGGGGCGGAGGCGGCGGCTCGGAGATGCAAAGAGGCGGTGCAGCTGGAACGGGTGATGTAGCGGGAACAGCAGCTGGAGCCGCAGCTGGATCAGCCGGTATGGCTGGAGTCAACGGGATGGGACAACAGGGCATGAGTGAAGAGGAGCAGATATATGGACCTCAGCCAACGAATCAAGAACCGGGGAGTCAGGACGAGGTGGAAAGTCAAGATGAGATAGGAGGATGGGGCCAAGACTTCAATCCTGAAAGCGAGGAAGTATTGGAAGACCCATGGGCGGAGAATAGTGGTTGGTTTGGTAGAAATGGCGGTAGCAGCGGATTTGGTGGGGATGGCGATGGAGGAAGCGATTGGGGAGATTGGTCGTGAACCACTGTACAGCTCGACTTTATCTTACTCTGATGCATTGTAAATTAGATGTCTAAACACCATGTCTCATTTCTTCTCTGTCGAGTTCGTCATTTCGCCATCAAACGCCTTTGTTCCTTTCCCCCATTTACCAGCTTTCTCACCCCATTCTTCGGTGACTCCCCACATGTGATGTTCCCCTATCTTTGGAGCATTCTCCCTCGGTCCACTATGTTTAGGATCGAAATCTAGTTTCGGTGTAGGCATCTCTGCAGGTTTTTGAAGTAATCCAGGACGCGAATATCCAGCTTCTGTAGCTAAATCATCGTGATCTGAAGTCCGGTCCTTGATTGAACGATCTGGAACAGGTCTTCTCGTGACCTTGATTTGAGTAGGTGAAGTTCCAGACTTGGTCTCCCATACTCTTCCTGTGACATCTAGTGGGATCCATTCTTCCAGAGCATATCGGGGCGAAGTCGTCATTTCAATTAATCTCGATACTGCTCGTTTCTACGTCTTCGTCAGTCATGCGTGTCAGATTAATCAGTCGTAAAGGTCAACTGACATAGGCGAATCTCTCATCTTCACCTGTCCAAATACCCAGGACACCAAACGCACTTGCACTTTTCGATTCGGTCTGTTCTTTCTTTTCTCGAGCTTGTCTCTCACCAGGATTATATACACTGATATTGGGATGAGCGGCTGTATGTAATGTTTCGGAGAGAGCCTCTGCCGCCATGATAGATTCGTTGGTATCGCCTTGTTCGGTTGTCGGAGCGACAATAGCGTCAGGGAAGAAGAGAGTGGATACTGGACTAGAGGCGGATATGTACACTTGGCATCGGGCTTCGTCTACGGGAGTAAGCACTTCTAAAGAGGTAGAGTATATAGTACGAAGGCAACTGACATAGAGCGTCAACCAGATTGATCAGTCGACGAGCTTCATTCTTATTCTTCAGCAGTAGTACCGGTACGGCATCGATGAAAAAGGTGGAATATGTCGAAGCGAGCGATATGTAATCAGCGGCTCCCAATGGCTATCAAATCAGCAAACCCTCAACACGACAGTCTTCATGAAGCGACCCACCTGTTCACACAGATCCTCGAAAGTCATCCTACAGATTCTGCCCGATGCCGCGGGGACCGCTAACTTTCTTCCATAAACATTGATACTAGACGGCTCGACTACACATCAGCTCACAACATTAAACCCATTACTTACCCTTCTCGTCGCCTATCACTTTCTGCCATGATTCTTCGAATCCGGACGGATCGTCACTAAACCATTTCATACTAAATTCCAGACCTTCACTCGCTGTCCTCCAATCTTTTCCTCCATCAAGTTCGACCACTTCACATCGAGCTTTGAGAGTTCCGAGGAATCCTGCCATTCGTTCTTTTTGGACTCCATGGTGATATAGGTCATCGGGGACTCGGTTCTGGGTAGATTAGTGAGGATAGAGGGTAAAGATAGGGAACTAACGGAACATGTCACGATGACTCCGCCAAACCGCCAATACCAAGATAAAACGTCTCGTAGTAGTGCTGCAGATGAAGCGTCCACCAGCTGCATCTCATCGAAGCTGTGAGGATTAGCATAATTAACAAATGGACAGAGCCAGGTACTCACTACAAGACGTGATATTGTAGTATCATTCGCCTGGCGACTTTGCACAATAAGCATTTGTGACTTTTGAGTTCAGAGAGTCGTATACTCACTAACAAAAGGAATCGTCTCTTCCCTCTCATACACATCATTCTCTTCCCCATCAACCCACCTTCCACCTGCAAATACATGTCTCCAACCTTTCTTTGCGGCTTTGTCCATATTGTCATTCCTCTTCTTCGGGGGTGTACCCGTTCTTCTCTTCTCCATTTCTAGGAATACTTGTCGATAGAGATGGAGGGTGAAAGCGTGATAATGCCATCGAGCTTTATGAGTCGTTTCGAGGTTATTGTAGAATAGAGCGAGAACTTGTGATTTTCCGGTACCTAGGGTTAACGGTCAGTCTACACTCTACGAGAACAGCATGAAATGTAATTACCCGGTGGACCCGTTATCATGATCCCCTTTGGAGTACGTAGATTTGCCAACTCTTCTTCATCATTCATCACCTTGATCAAACTCTGATCATCCTCTTGATCTTTCCCATTCCCTAGAACTTTCTCCATTTTCCCTTTGCCTTTCCTGTCCCACCATGTTTTCTCGTTATACTCCGCCTGAGCTTGTTTAGCTTGTTGTGTAGGAGTGGAAGTGGATGTAATTCGCGAGAGGAGATGAAATGGAGGTGTATAGTCGGATAACTCGTTAAGAAGGTGTCGTAGCTGTTGACCTTGTCAATACGACGAATAAAGCTTGACCATGCAGAAAGTGTACACACCTTCATAATACATCGGACTTGCTCGTCATCCCATCTCAACTTTCCTTGACTGACTTGAGATCGATATACTTCCAGCAAATCGACTTTTGCCGTTTTACCACCAACAGAAGCGTCCTTGTTCTCAGTGACCGTTGCATACGCTCTCACAGCGGGGGAAGACAAGACGATTCTCCCTCGATATCGAAATGCCGTTGTGTTGGATATCCTACTATTCCTGATGGCAGCATTGACGCAGATCCTTCCTGACCGGATGACCGTCCTCATCCTATTGAGACTATTCCGTGATTATTGCTATAACCCTTCACTTAATGCTCGTCTCGCTATCAGATAAAGAATCGGGTAGAGTTTCAATCGATCTGAGCCGGTGAACGTTGTGGAGCTCCACAAGATATATATCATCATCATCATCGATCGACCAAGACGTCATTAAGGCTAGACTATATAAGCTGACTGAAATTCATTCTCTCTCTTTCTCTCTTCTACCAATACATACACTCATACACAATGACCGCTTTAAGATTAAGATCCACATTCACCTTCCTCCCTTCTTCTACTCGAAGTGCCCTCGCGCTTCGATCATTTGCGTCAACTCGACCATCCCTCACTTCAGCGGGATACGGAGATCCACCAGAGGAGAAGATTAACAATGATACTCCTACACCATCTTCAACTTCCGACCCTAAACCAAATGGACAAGGAGAAGGTCCAGGTACAAAGTCAGGAACGACAGACCCAGAGGTAAAGGTTAAAAAGGGGGAGACAGGCAGTGCAGGTGGAAAGGAAGGCGCTAGCAACAGTAGTGGGACTCCATCGGCTCAAGAGATCAAAGAGACCAAGAAGATCGGAGAAGAGCCCAAGAACGAGAAAGTCGGAGGTGCCGGACCAATCGGTGGATAGATAATCCAACTCTTTGGTAAGCTCGGTGTTAACAACCGTACACCCGCTGATGATACAGTGCATGATGATCGTTATGATGGGTGTTGATATATAGCGAGGTATAGACATGAGGGAATGAGTGGGAAGGAGACAAATGCTGTGAAGAATTTGAATGGATATAAAGAAAGAACGAAGTGAATGAAGTCTATCCCTACGCACTTTTACCTCAATTTTTGACGACCGCAAGCCGACTGCCTACATCAGCCGTTCCGATATTTAAGCCTTCATTGCCTTGATAAACTCGACAAAAGTCTTTCTGAAATCTTTGGCTTGTTGCGTCCTAATGCTCGTGATCAACTGTTCCGCAACTTGAGGTGGACATTGCAGTTTCGGCAACAAGTCATTTTGAAGGAAATCAATCGTCTCCTGACCTCTCGCTTGGATCGAGTTTCTGATGAGCATTGCGACTTCGTAGAGTACCTGCAGTTCGTTGGCTCTGCTCTCTCGAGAGAAAACATTGTCACTTACCGGTTGACCACCCCTGACATTGAACTTGGGGTGTCCAGGAATCTCAAAGCAGAGAGGGAGTAATCTCTGATAAATGAAAGTTTCGTAACCGGGTAATGACTTGTTCGCTCGGTCTTCCTTTGGTATACTGTGCTGATTGGTAGCTACCGCTGTACCATTCGCGACAGCCTTGGATTTGTCCGATAATGCTGATTCTGCAAATACACCAGGTTGTTGAGCCGCCTCGGCAGAAGTTCCCCAAGCAATAACACTTCGGGCAAAGAATGAAATGGAGACCCGCTGTGAGTACGAGTCGAGTGGGTCGTTGGCCAGTGAGAGTAAGGCTTGAAGGACATTCTCGAATTCCGGTTTGTTCCTCTCTGAAATGAAGACCCCATCTAAGTTGGCGTTCATCAGAGCAGTAAAGAATTGCAGGTAAGCCTCTTTGAGCTGTCGATGTACTGTAATATCGTCTGTCCCGTTGATAGGTGATTGAAGGACCGCGAAGATTCGCGAAAGGAGAGGAAGTAGGAGCATATCCATGGTTTCGAATGTATTGGACTGATTTGTCAGCTTGATCCATTCGGAAGGTCATGTACTCACCTTGAGTCGGTGCATGAGCAATCCGAGGAATAGCATAAAGTCGACCAGCTCTGTTGGCTCAAACTCCGTGACTACAGCCGAAACGAATCTTGGTACCAGTTCCGCAATAGTGCTTCCTATAGCTGCGACAAACTGGGAGAAAGCGAATCGGGCCTGAATATGTCAGCTTGCATGCATGCCACGCCAAAGGGTGGGAAGCTCACCGAGTCTCTGACTATCCTCTGTGTTTTCATGACTTCTAAAGCCTGCAGTAAAGCCTCTGTCATCTGCTTGAAAGGTGGTTGATAAGGTAGAGCATCTACTTGACTATCCGTGACTTGTGGGAACCCTTTGGCGAAATTTCCGAGAGCCATGAGATTGTGTCGGACCTGTAATACAGCTTGTTGGTCATTTGGCCTTTGTAGCCCATTTCCGATATCTCCCATTAGGGGTCCAGCGACTGCTTCCAGTAGAGTGATCTGTTTGGACGCCTCTGATTTGGTCAAGAAGACCAAATTACCAGCAGCTTCGAAGAGATGCAGCTGGTCTGATAAGTATGTTGAACCAGTGGTGGCTTTGAGTAACAGGTCGTCTTCGGGATTTTCGGCTTCTGGTAGTTCTGCTACTATCGTCATCATATCCTGTGAAGGGTCAGTTACCGTCATCAGAGAATGATCCAAGAAGCTCACCCTCATGCTTTCCAGGATGATGGGAGCCATCTCCGGGTCCATCTCGACTCTGCACTCCTTGACAAACTTCGAGAACAAGTAGAAACATCTCCTTCGAACACCCTCGTCCGGCTGATGTATACCCCTGAATTCATCAGCTTATGACCAAAAGCAGAGCGGTCCTAAAGCTGACCTTTGATCCAGCATTGCCTCTAAGATCGGCTTGATCGCGCCATCTTTCGCCTTCCAGAACTCCACATATCTCACTCCAATTTCAAAATACTGCAATGTCACACTGGGATGAGGATAACTTGCTATTCCCGAGGAGATACACAGCGTGAGAAGTTGACCCAGAGGAGTAAGCGGGTACTGCTCATAATCAATTCGATCTTGGCTGCCACCGTAATAAACACCAGGTTGAACTTGGGCAAGTGCGTCTCCAGTAAGACCTCCTTCCATGTTGGTAGGTGTACTTCGACCGGATGACATCGTTGAATCAATATGAGCTCTGTTGATACTGATGCGACGGACTCTATCTCGACCCGCCTTAGTGCTGAGTTCCGCTGGAACTTCGAAGAATGCTGAGCGTGTATTGGCTGTTCTTGTCAGCTTCTTCTATCGATAAGTCCGGAAAAGCTGACCTTTGTTGAGCTCTCCAAACGTGTATACCAGGTGCATGGCCAATTCAGCTTGTTGCCAGGGCACACCAGAAGGTCCTGCTGATTGTAATGTATTGAGAGTCTGTACCACGATACCAGCAACCACTTCAGTGTGAAGAGATTTATCCAAAGCTGATATCGACTCGATGAACGATCTACAAGTCTGGTATTATCAGCTTCGCTCGTCGTCAGTTTGAGCTCTTCGGCTTACAGTCCTCATCTGTCTGAAATGAGCAGCTTCATCGTCCGGATCTGGCTCTTCTCCGTTGGGCGCTTCCCACTCCGCATCATCCGGCCATGCCAGTTGCCTCACGCATATATCCAGTAGAGCAGAGAGAAACTTTCTTCGGTCATCAGGAAGTGGGACGGCTTGGACTACAGGTGGACGTGGCATGTTTCCCTTGACGGGAGGAGGGGCTTTGACCGCGTGAATCTTCTTGTACTGCGGTTGTCAGCGAGCTGCAAGCATTCGTCGAGCGATATTCTGACTCACCATTCTGAGGAGGTCGGAGACGAAAGGTGAGACTGAGATGGGTACTTCCGATTGTCGATCACTGAGGAATCGGAGAAGAAGGGGGAGAGCATTGTTCAACATTGATTCCGCGTCATTTCTCAAGGATTCCGGATGCTCCGTCTACCGACGTCAGCTGGGCTCTCTCTTTGAAGCGGACAGCTCACCTCCTCCATGAATGCAGCAAGTTCACTTCCATATCCTTGCAGAACACCTCCTATGGCCACTCTAAATGCTAAAATATCTGGATCATCCTTCGTATCCCTCGTTTCCGCTTCTATTGGATCCAGCAATGTAACGATGTCCAAAATCTTCATCACCTGCAGTTTCTCTGATGGATCCTTAATCCCCTTCATGACAAAAGTCCTGAGAATGGCAGCTGCTGAAATCTTTATCGTCGTATTGCCTTGACGTAATAGTTGATGGTAGAAAGAAAGCGTATCCGGTGTAAGGGCGACTGCCAGATCCACCCAGGCTATATTATTAGCGGTAGTCACGCCAGATATGCTCACGTGTCCACGTTGCCAAAGTCTTCATAGCTTGATTGACCACCTCAACCCATTTTCCTATATCTCCACTCCCAGACTCTATCGAGTCCAGACCTTTTACGGCTAATGTCAATAATCCCTGTATAGCCAATCTTTCATCTCCCGTCGATCTTATTCCATCTCTAATCAATCCATCTCTACTTTGTCTATCTGCTGACCATGATCTGGCTGACCTAATTGTAGTATCGTGTACTTCCAGGGCAATCTCCATCAACAAACGTATTGTCAATAAGGCAGGGTGGAAATTCTGTTTGGAAGAAGAAGGATCTGGCGGTGTGAGGAGATTGAAGAACGGGTGCAGAAAAGTAGTTATTGGAGAAGGATAGGTGTTGAGGAATAAGTGTGCTAGCGTGAATGCAAGTTTGTTTCGTAGGACTGATTGAGTCAGCTCCATGCTTATCTTCACTTGAACAGGAGGGAACAAGGGAGCGGGTAACAGAGGGGACGCTCGGACTTACATGGTTGATTTCCTTCGCAAGGTCCATCAACCCATTCTGCTTGGACGAAATCAACTATAGCAGTATACATCCCTTCTTGATGTTCCGCACTCATCACCTCGGATCTGAGATCGTTAGCTATCACCCGACTATGAGATTACGACAGCTCACTTAGTCGTGAGTACAGTCTCCACCACTTGCTCGCAATACATCCTAAGTTCAGTGCTCAACTTCTCCTTTCCATCTTTTCCAGTTGAACTCGGTCCTGCTGCTCCAGCTCCTTGAAGGTATAGCGCCAGGCAATCCTGAATAATCAGCACTATCTCACTACAATATCGTCTGTATTCCACTCTCTTCCGCAGCCTCTGTTTCCTCTAATACCACCCATACTTTTCTTCCTCCCGTTGCCTTGTGTCGACGGTCGTGTGAGCTAATGTCAACTCACCTGCCATGTCTCTTCACATAATTCTTTGACTTTCTGCAGATAGTCTATCGCCTGCTGCTTCAGAATCGGATCTATACTTTGATCTAGACTCGCAGCGATCCGAACAGCTTCAGGAATATTGGTTAAGTAGGATGAAGCCATTGTGGCGTGGCGATGATTGAGTGCTGAGTTCCAAATGGACGATGTGAGATCGGATGATGATTTCACACCGTCTATGAGCTGTTTTTATGGTTAATAATCGGGTAGAAGTGGAGTAACACGAAGTTGCGCAGAAGAGAAAGAAAGTAATGAACGAATGTTATATACTCAACTTTCAAAACGTACTTTGACATGCTCGAACATGCTTTGCGGAGATCACCGCTGTTTCGCATTCTTGACCTCGTGGCTTCACAGTAACCGGTTTTGTATGCCGACATTCTAACATTGCAGTATGCGGATCCATCATGTGTATCAAGCCTGATGCATATGCTCCATGAGAACGTACAAAACTGGAAATCGGAAAAACCGCCAGAGAAATCTTCACCACCCCGTTGACTCTCTTCCACCAACACATCGTACGCAGGAACCTTTCTACTTTCTGTACCATCGGACAGCGGTTCTATTCCTCCTCATCTTTCGTTGAAGTTGAAGCATACCGTATAAAAGAGCTTCGGCAGTTGGTGGACTAGCATTTGTCAGTCCAGGTGTCGTAGCATATGTACAGTTCAGCTTACCATCCTGGAACGTAAATGTCGACTGGTACGATTCGGTCACATCCTCGGACAACAGAGTATGAGTAATGGTAGTATCCACCACTGCCAAATGTCAGCTGCCTTCAGCAAGAAAAGGACAAGGGAGCTGACCCGTTGGCGCAAGATCCCATGGAGATGACCCATCGTGGTTCTGGCATTTGGTCGTAAACTAGTATAGTCAGATTAGTTCACCACGCGAAATTGATATAGCTCACCCTTTCTCAAAGCAGGTGCCATCTTGTTGGTAAGAGTTCCGGCGACAATCATGATATCACTTTGTCTCGGACTAGCTCGGAACACAACACCCAATCGATCTTGATCGTATCTAGCAGCAGCCATGTGCCTATTAACCATCAGCTTTGCGACAGCGACGAGCAAGGGTCAGCTCACATCATCTCTACTGCACAACAAGCCAGACCGAAAGTCATTGGCCACATCGATCCTTGTCTAGCCCAATTGACCATCTTGTCCAAAGTCGACAGTACATATTCTATGCCAAGTTAACTGCTTGTTCCCATCTATACGAAGAATGTTGCTCACCCGCTCCATTCCTTGGGGTCTCTAGTGATAGCTGATTCGAACCTTGTTGAGCGAGGGCAGTCATAGGTGTACTGGTCGATGGCGATCCATCTGTTTGCTTAATATGAGCTGAAGGTGTGTGGGGTCTAAGGGCGATAGCGGTGTTGGAGAGTGGTCGGGCTGTGTTGAAGTTAGCATTTGACCTAGATCGAACCGCAAAAGAGGATACAAACCAATGGCCATAGCTGGTCGAAGAGACGAAGTCGAAGCTCTAAGGCCTACAATTCATCAGTCTCGATCCTCATCCCCTTTATCGAATCAACCCACCACTTCGCAAACCTGGTGTCATTATACTGGCCATTTTGATTATATGAATCTATGTCGATCTTCCCACGAACGCGATGCGATTGATGTACAAGTCGATCTTGATAATCTCAAAGTTGAACGTTGACTATAGCGGCGAGCCAATGGGTGAAAGCTCATTGAATGGCAAGTGGATATCGCCGCGGGAGTTTTTATCAGTGTGGCAGCGGACTTGGCCGCCGATTGAGTTTCAGCATGCTTTCCGACTTTCTGACTTTTGAACGGATCAGTTTAGACTTATAACGACTAGGGAGAGAACAGGCCAACATGCTTTCGAGAACTTACCTGAAGCAGGCTACCAGACTGGTGAATCCGTAAGTTTAGATAATCTTTCACGTTATTAAATTGACACGCTCAGTTCTGCCATCGCTTCGACATCTCGACTACCTGCTCGAAATCTCTCTTCGGCTTTGACGAGGGTGAGTAGATTTGAATGATGCCTGATCATTCTTGATCATCATAGCCGTCATTTGGTGCTCTTGGAAAGCGACCTGCTGTGGCATTTCAACCTGTCATCGGTTCTGGCACAGTCCGACATCTATGGACACCATGGAAATCGGATGAAGCGGTTGTCCCGGCCAGTCCAGCTGCATCTGCTCCATCAGCACCTCTCAATTCAACATCAAACCCTCTCTCTCATGAACCAGTCCTTACAACTCCTCATCCTGATCTTCAGTCTACTGCCCCTGCCTCCCCTCAAACCCTCTCGACAACACCTGTTCAGTCATCTACTCCCGTGACGGACCTGGCCACTTCCTCCACAGACGCCATAAATACAGCTAGCACGAGTATACATGTCCCAACAAACGCTACTCTCGGTGAGATGGTCATGCAGAATCCGGATATACCTCTACAGGACATTCTCAATTCACCTGAAGCGATCCAGGCGTATTGCGGAGGAGCAGATCTTAAACTGATAGGATTGAAACATGGTCTGTTTTCATTCTCAGGATGGACGGCGGATGCTCTAGTCGCTCTGCATAACCTTACAGGTCTACCATGGTGAGCTATTTCTGACATGTACCGCTCCGCTTTAGTAGCTAACGTACAGGTGGGGAACAATCGCTACTATTACACTCATGATTCGATTATTCATGTTCAGACCTGTCATCAAGATGCAACAGCACAATGTCCGATTACAAGCTATAAATCCTCAAATGACCGCACTCATGGCTAGAATGCAAAAGGCTAAAAATGAGAAGAATCAACAAGAAATGACTATAGTTCAACAAACACTCCGAAACCTTTTCGCTGCCAATGATGTGAATCCTCTGAGAGCATTGAAAATCCCTTTGATGCAATTACCGATTTTCTTATCGATGTTCTATGCCCTGAGAAAGTTGTCGGATTTACCACTACCGCAATTAAAGGAAGGAGGATTTAGCTGGATCACCGATCTAACAATTGCCGATCCGTTCTATGTTCTACCAATAGCCAGTATGTTCTTGACGAACATGGTCATTAGAGTGAGTCCTCGTTTGCTATCTTTCTGCATGATATTTCCGAAACACATGCGCTTTGAAATACGCTGACAGTCCCAGGTCGGAGCAGACGGTACAGCAGCTACCACCCAGTCTGGAACTGGTTTCAGTCGACACATCAAGAACTTCGTTGCCCTCTCTACAGTCATTGGTCTACCATTAGTAGCTCAATTCCCCGCTGTAAGCCATCTATCACTTAACCCTCCAACAATTGCTAACCCATGCCAGGTCTTATGTCTTTACTGGACAGTCACCAATTCCCTGACTCTACTCCAGGCATATGTCCTCAAACAACCCGCAGTTAAATCATACCTCCGAATCCCTCCTCCACCCACTATGCCCCCTGCCCCCGAAGGCACACCTACTGGAGATCCATCATTCATGGAAACTTTCCGCTTTATCAGATCGAAGTTTAGCGATATTTACGTACAAGCTAGACAAAGACAGATTGAAGCGATTGAAGCTCAAGAGAGGGAAGCAGCAAAGACGGGTAAGAGGAAGGGTATGGAGTATATGGTCAATGAGACGATAAGGGAGAAGAAAAAGTAGTTTGCATCGTCGTACGCAGTGGAGTGAAGTTTAGACATTATCAACGATATTGGCATTATGGATCAATGTATGTATCACACTCATCTCCAACCCAATTAGATCCGTCATGGCGTGTCAGAATATGCCACATGACCATACCTAATTGACAACTTATACACGATTAAGCTACTCATTCCTCCCCTTCATCCTGCTCCACCTTGACTTTCTTGACTCTCTTCACCGGTGTCTTCTTTTTCTTTTCCACTAACTCTTGTGCTTCCTCGGTTGATCCATCGGGCAGATTATCGGCATTACCATTGACCTCCTTCAATCCATTTTCCACTTCTTCCTTGACCTTTCTACCTCGTTTCTTCGGAGTGGCCTTACCTTCAAGTTTCACTTCACGAGTACTGATTGATCCCTCATCACCGATACCTCCATCGCCCTCTTTCTCCACATCGTCAAGTATGACAGGCTCGCCATCAGAGTCAACTTCGCCTGTTTCTTTCGTTTTCCTACATGGCGTCAGCGCTAACATGCAGGTGTGTTTAACGCCACTTACTTCTTCAGACTGGACTTCCTGCCTTTGGTATGCATTCCCGGGTTCGGGTCTGCAGGCCGTAGATTATCATGAATCACCTCCTCTAAACCACTGATGAGGCTTAGCATCATTCTGCTACCGCCATTGAACGACTCACTAAATCCTATACAGTTCAAACACAGCTTGCTCCTAATCATTTGTCAACTTTGGAGACTACCGCCAGATTGACACTAGCTTACCTTGTCTTTCGCCTCAATCATCAAATCCACATCATCTGGCAGATCTTTCGGTAATTCCTTGCATCTATCCGCATGTGCTCTCCTCTCCATTACTGTCTCTGCTCCTGGTCTTGGTTCAGATAAATGCTGTTTCATCTTGATCCCCTTCTTCTTCCATCCTTCAGCGATACGGGGAATCAGTACACTTGGAGGTTCTGAAGACGGGTTGATCCAGTCGTGGTGATAGTCGAATATTATTGGGATGTTCAGCTCTTCACAAACAGGGAACAGGTCGTCTACGTTATAGCAGATCTACGAATTGTCAGCTTTACAGCCCCGCTTTCGTTAGTATGAGCTCACTTCGTCGTTCTCGAGAACCAAACGGGCTTTGATGTTATCTGGTAGTCGATTAACGTAGTTCTCCTTGAACCTGGCAAGCGTCGACGGCTTATCACCATATACTCCTCCCATGTGAATGCTATTGCTATGAGCTGCTTTCCTACATGCAGGAGGGACCAGCTCACATCATGACACCATCCTGGTCCAGACCCATCCTATCCATGATCTCACACTGGTACTGTAACTCTCTGATAGAAGCTATAATGACAGCTTCCCTCGGCGACCCAAGTTGAGTGAACTGCAATATCAGCTCGGACCTCTTCGTGGGCGTATAGATTTGGCGAACGTACCTGTCCTGGATGCATGGTCAGACGATGACCGTATTTCTTGGCCAAGTCCCCAGCTTCTTTGAGCTCTTTGTCTACGTATGAAAGGTCGTACCCATACTTCTCGTGGGAAGCGAAGGGGAACATTTCAGAGGACATTCTCATAAATCGGATTCTGGAAGGTCAGTCGGTTCAATATGGGATCACTGGTCAACTGACTTGTTATCCTCGTTCCACTGAGTCTCGTTAGCATCAATACAGATGTATGGATAAAGAGTGACTCACCTGAATCATCTTGAGTAGTTCCTTGACATTGATCATACCTAATCCTTTCGGCAATTCCATACCCTCTTCTTCTATACTGGCGATTCTGCACGTTCTCGAGCAGAACACGCTATCCGGTTTCATCGATCTTAGAACGGTATTCAGACAAGCATATCCCAAACGTCCTACTACCATCAGCTCAATCAAAACAGAGTGAGTTGAAGCTTACCCTTGAAAGTCGTCTCTTTCCTCTCTACTGGCGGTATATCATACTCGATCTTTGGGTACACCTTTGGTTTCCTCTTCTTCTTCACAATCTCATTCCCATCCGAATCAAATTCCGGCTCATCTTGAGCTAACCTCGATTTCTTTGGTGTAGGCTTCTTGGGCGTCTTTTTCTTTGGTTTGGCTTCTGTGTCACTATCCCCGTCCTCTTCCTCTGCATCCGCCTTCTTTCCCCTCTTCTTGGGCGTGACGGCTTCCGCCACAAAATCTCCATCTCCATCGTCGTCTCCATCCGTCGCCTCTTGCTTGGCCTTCTTGGTGGCT
>JALPCA010000396.1:0-12273 GCA_026538345.1 Cryptococcus sp. GC_Crypt_4 | reverse complement strand
GGTTACGGGGATGGATGACCGCAATGATGGCGGGGGTGGCAATAAATCTCACCTCTTCTTGGCGATCCTCTTTCACCACATTGATCTCGTCGGCCCATGTCTCGAGAGCATGCATCGAGAGCCAATCTCTCAGAGTATCCATGGTGCAAGTCTGCCTACGATGCATACATACACAGTCGACCATAGAGGAGAAAGGTGAAGAACTGGTAACATTTCAGTATCAATGACGTCATTGACCTAACCTCGATCTCGATAATTGTTATTGTTGCGTTCTTGATCATTCACATTCCATTGACATATCACCATGGCAGAAGTTACAGCTATCGACAACCTCTCCAAGATCGTACCAGAAGCTCTGGAAGAGAGAAAACCTCTTTTACACCACTGTAAGTAACCTTTGGTAGCTACGGAAAAGCTAACCCCACAGTGAACGCCGATACATCATGGCTTATCCAACTACCTATCCCGGAATCGGTATCTGATTCCAAACCAGGTCGGAAATGGTTCAACATCATACTTGACCCATGGCTATCAGGACCCCAATCCGATGTGGCCAGTTGGTTTTCACGACAATGGCATGCAATCCCACCTGCCAAAGGCTCGATTGACGCGGTCAACAAGTTATGTCAGGAATCTGAGAATTTGGTATCGACATCTTCAGGATCGAATATCAATGGTTCACTCCCTAATTTGATCGACGCGATTGTGATCTCTCATGAATTCACCGATCATTGTCATAAAGAAACACTTATCGAATGTGATCCATCCACCCCGGTTTTCGCTACTACCAAAGCAGCTACTTTGATATCTAAATGGAATCATTTCGATACGGTCATTGAGACTCCACCATTTGGAGGTGAAGGGTCCAACTGGTCAATCACTTCAATCTCCCCTCTTCCATCATGGATCGGTATCGGTCGATTGGTCAATGAAAAGGACGCATTGTACTACCATTCCGCTATTCTCATCACCTTCAATCTCACACCCTCAACCAGTGACAGTTCCCAATGTTTGATCTATACACCTCATGGTATTCATCCACCCTCCCTTGAACCAGTAACCACTGCTTCACCTCCTATAGAGACTGTCGCATTCCTACATGGTCTTCATGACGTTAGTATCGATTGGGGACAACAGCTTAATCTCGGTGCTCATAACGGATTACAAGCTCAACGAATGCTTCACGCAAAATACTGGGTAGGAACCCATGATGAAGTCAAGAAAGGAGGAGGAATAGTCAGTTGGTTTTTGAGAAGAAAACCATATACCGTCAAAGACGCTTTAGAGGAAGCAGAGAAGAAGGAAGGAAAGGTGGAAAGTGAAGGTGGAGTTTTGGGTAAAGGGGAGTTTTTGGAGCTGAAGAATGGAGAAACGGCACTATTGGCCTGAGAGCCTACAGCTAGGAGGCCTTACGAACCCCTGAAAGCCGACGTGAGTTTGTATCGATAGTACTATGACGATGTATAAAGTTCGAGTTCACCCTATAGCGAGGCTGAAATGATCGATCTACATCACACAAGCAATCCTCCTTGTCCTTCTATCTATCTTCGCTACCATTTGGCCTCCAATTTGGCCCTCCATTCTTGAGTAACCACCCGACCTCTTCTGATATCTCCTTGGCGCTTATCAGGTATCAGTAGCCTTCTTGGACAGCGTGAATAATATGGGATCACAAATTACTCATTATCACGTGGTTTTCGGTCATTACTGAATATACGTACTGATTTCCTCTTTAGCTACAAGTCTTCCAGATGGACCTGGGACGGCTGATAGGCTATCCTTTCAAGATGTTTTCCTCGCCCAGAGTTCGCCTTTCTTTGCGGTCAACTCCACTGAACTGAGCGCACGGAGTACTTATGTGTGCTACCTTTGGCTGCCTATCTCCCTCATACCACATAGGAAGATGAGTGACTCATTTTCGACACGGTTATGCGGGATTGGCACATCAAGAGGTATTCTTGTAGACATGATCCTTCATCATCTCACCTGGTGCTGGTCAGGATAAACTAATCATGAGAATTCCCTTGTACATCTCATTAATCCTGACTCTGTTCCAAATGGCCATATCTGCTCCTTCCGGTTCTAAGCATAGACAACGAGAACGGTCCACGGGATTGGAAATACGTCAGTCTGGAGCATGTAAACCAGGTTCATGGACTTGTGTGGGACAGGAACTACAGCGTGAGTATCACATCTTTCCTTATATCGCCCCTATCATCTTGACGCGCGAATTACTTAAACTTTAGAATGCTACGATGGGAAGTACAACAAGATGCAAACTTGTTTAGCACCGACTATTTGCAAGTGAGTCCAATAATCCCGCCACTGGACTGATCGTGTACAGGGCGGAAGGTGCGATCATAGCTTGTGTTCAGCCAGAAGTATTCAAGATCCTTCAGCTCTACCTAGCCCTTCACCTGCCCCAAGTGCCTCTCCAAGCCCCTCTCCAAGTCCCTCCCCAAGCCCTATGCCCAGTGACAATGGATACAACCCAAACACGAACGGTACTTTGACCAGTGAAGCTTCTGGACCTCTACCTTCATCAGGAGGAGGGAATTATCCCGCTCCACATTGGGTGGTATATCAGAATCGTGAGTTCATAATCTCATCCAGATATCCAATCCCTAGGCTGACCCTAGGCTTAGATGGAAAGGTTATACCTTCGGCAGCGGAAGTTGGCCCGATCAATCGTTATCTTATCGCCTTCTGGACTTCGAACGGTATACCTGATGGCGTGAGTATTGGTCGATAGATTCGGATCTGGATATTGATCTTGCAGCTTTACGGCGTATGGCTTGACAAAACACCTGAACAGCGTAAAGCGATTATAGCAGATTATCACTCAAAAGGTAAAGCAGTGATGATTTCGGCCTTTGGCAGTTTCGGTGGGTCTGCTGGAGTACAGCATCTCTTATCATTGACATTCTGGATAGAAGCACCGACCGAACGAAATGTGGATCCTGTTGTTGCTGCCCAAAACTTAGCCCAAGCAGTCAAGGAACAAGGAGTAGATGGGGTAGATATCGATTATGAAGGTGGGTCGATATTCCGATGGGAGAGAATAGTCTAGCTGACTATGTTCGTAGAGACCGGTCCATTGATGACTGGAGTAGGGACGACATGGCTGATCTGTGAGTATCCCTTATATGTGGATGTCCACGCCCACTCAAACTCTTAGCTTTCCAAACAGAATTACGGAAACAGCTTCCATCGCCATACTTGATTTCTCATGGTGAGTTGGTTTTTCTCTGTATCTAACTTCTTCAGTTCATTCCATATCCTCAGCTCCACAGCCGGCCTACTTCAATGGACAGGGCGAGTATGTTGGCGGAGGATATAAGAAGATACATGAAGCTGTAGGCAACGGTATTGATTGGTACAATGTCCAATACTATAATCAAGGTGCTAATAATCCATATACCGATTGTGCTGTAAGTCCTTCAGTCAGAGAATCATTTCATCCAGCTAACCCACCCTAGTCTATCTTCACTTCCCACTTGAAGACTTCCATCATGGAAATACATCAATCTGCAAATGTCCCTTTAAACAAACTCATCCTTGGAAAACCGTCGGCATCTCAATGGGTGATTAATTCGGGGTAAGATCAGTCTTTGATTATCAGCTATTTACTGGTTATGATAGGATGGTATCTGCCGCTACGATCAAAAGCTGCGTTGAACTAGGTAAACAAAATGAATGGAATGCCGGGGTGATGTTATGGCAATATGATGCTGTAAGTTTTATCTTCCCCTTTGATCAGTCATCTACCTTGGCTTATAACGTTGTAACGTAGCAAGCTACAAGCTTCATGTCCAATGTGGGTGTACATAGCTTATAGACCGAAATTACTCAATAGATGTATCCTTTGATATCTTCTCCTTGAGACAAAGTCGCTTGATCTTCAACACGGCATATCCTTGTGTCTGATCTTACACTCCTTTCGAACATTTGCCCCTGCCTTTCAAACCTCTCTCGGTTTCGAAGATGATGATACCCGTGATTAGCCTTTGGGCGGGCATGTATGGAGATAGATACCCCTTGAAGTAAATACGACTCATGTTACCTTGCCTCTTGCCTTTGCGAGATCTCCACTCGTACGATCACGATCACGATCACGATCACGATCACTGCTACAGCTGTTCATGTCACTTATGCTCGATCGGTCAGCAATATCGTCACTGTGCTCACTACAATCACTGTCATTATGTGGATAAATCAACCCTTTTCAGCCTTGATGGCGATCATATCGATTCCTGAGGTATTCGCCGCCGTGCCTATGCCCATCAAACATCACCCGATACGCCATCGGGGTCTCTCTCATGGTCATCAGAGATCTAGGCGGATAATCAATAGTGATAACAACATCAAGAGGTCTGTACCGGAAGAGTTATGTACCCTTGGTTCATGGAGATGCACAGGTCAAGAACTCCAGAGTAAGTCGGATGGAGCGTTAGCCTAACGAGTATTGCTCTAAGTTCGATCAGGGTGTTTCAATAATCAGTGGAATCGAGTTCAACTATGCGATGGTGTCAAGACCATATGTGTGTAAGTCTGGTCTAATACTCATTTTGTGGATTCCGATACGCAGGCTCATCGAATCAGCGCGGCAAATCCCCTCGCTGCACCTGGATGTGTATGGGCGAATCAAGGCGAGCCTGCTGGATCAGGTACAATCCCTTCTGTAGTAAATCAACCCGGTAATACCCTATCCCAACCTCCAGTATACGGTCAAAGCAGTTCCAGTTCTGCTGTGATACTTCCATCGCCATCACCGGTACCTTCACCCTCGCCACTACCGGTTTATCAACATGCGGTAGATAATCCCCCACCAGTGCTCAGTTCGAGTGTGGCTGGATATTTGCCATCTACAGTATCTAGCTCAGCTGTATCGTCGTCCAAATCGCCAAAACCTTCTGGATCTAGTAACAACCCATCGGGGAACACCACTGTGCCCACAGGAGGTGGATCGTTCCCTGCTCCTCATTGGGTCATGTATGCCGATGGTAAGTTTCTTGAATGATCTAATTGTGGTCATTCTCCCTGACAATGCTTGGTAGACGTTCATCAATCGATTCCCAAAGCTTCAGAAATCTTACCCATCAACCGATGGCTATTGGCATTCTGGCTGGCCAAATGTCCTGATACAGGCACTTATGGGCCCTACGATGTAAGCCTTCTTACATCGAATTGACTTGGCCATACTGATGAATCCAGTGGGCAAAAAAATGGCTCGATATGCCACTCGCTGATAGACAAGCTGTTCTTGACGATTACCATTCTAATGGTATAGCGTTGCTAGTGACAGCCTTTGGAGCTACAGGTGAGCTACCCTCTCTATGATAGTAAAGATCAGACTTATAGTCAGACGCTCCGACAACTACGGGAGATGATCCCGTGGCTTTAGCAAAAGGTTTGGCAGCATATGTGAAAGAAGCGGGCTTGGACGGAGTGGACATAGACTATGAAGGTTGGTGAAGTTGTTGCTTCAGCTAAGAGTTTCCCACTGAACATATCAGACTCCGGAGCTTTCATTGCAGGTACAGGCGAAGCGTGGTTGATCGGTACGATGGGCATGATAGCCGTTGACCTGAGCACTTATCGTTTTAGCATTCCAGAGTGAACTTCGGAATCAACTACCATCACCATACATCATCTCTCACGGCAAGTCTCTGTTGGCTGTATGAGGTACTTTGGAAAGACTGACATGCTCATAGCTCCTCAACCCTTGTACTTTGCTGGTAGTGCGTTTTATCCTAAAGGCGGTTATGCAGCCGTACATAAAGAAGTAGGCGCTGGGATCGATTTCTACCTTGTTCAATATTATAATCAAGGGACATCACATCCATATACCGATTGTGCTGTAAGTCTAGAATGTATTCACTCCATACGAGTATATAAGGAGAAACTGATAATCCCAGTCTATAATCGATTCATCCGATGGAACAGCTTTACTAGAGATATCTTCCAGCGTTGGAGTCCCACTTGATAAACTCGTGATTGGGAAACCCCTTGTGCAGAAATACGTAATGAATACGGGGTAAGCAGGCTGATGAGCCTTGAAAGGATCGAGACTGACCTAAGATAAAGGATGATGGAGCCTGCTGCGATCAACAAATGTGTGGTGGATGCCAAAAGTAAAGGCTGGAATGCGGGAGTGATGTTTTGGCAGTGGGGTGAGGTGAGTCACGGCGAACCCTTTCAATGGCTTAATCCTGACCATTCTAGGGAGGCCAAGCTATCATGAAGACTGTAGTCGGCTCGTAGACGATCACTGGGGCGACTCGGACACGCAGCCTTTCAGTCAGACGTCTTGTCGATCATAAGTGGTATCATTATAGCTTTGTGTTGATGTCTTGTATCGTTTAATCATGAATACCAAGATGAATTCCTGTGGTCTTGTTTCTTCCGACTCCATATCGTTAGCCTGTAACAGAACTAGACATCCTGAATTATCTTTGCAACGTTGTGACAGCTGAAAGGTCGTCTAGGTTTCATCCTCTGTCCATTCAGCTACTCGTTGACCAGACTGCCAGAGTCACTAGATATCGCAGTCATAGGATATTCATGCGTATAAAACGATATTTTGGCAGCTGATTCCCTAATTCACATCCTTCCTTTGAACAAAATGGATCATGCCGATCAGATCGGGTCTGCAGTTGAACCTTTCATGAATCCTCCTTTCGGGTGGCGAAATCCCGCAGTAAGTTGTCTTTGGCGCTTCATTTTCGACGATACCCGAGCTCCTCTCTACTTTATCTGTGATATATTATCTGGGATAGGTACAGATCCTCCTGATTCATTGCGGGGTGTTTCACTTCATCACATTCGAGTCGAAGCGTTCTAGTAATATGCCGAGCGATCGCCCGGTAATGGCACCTGCCAATCTGCTGAGTGACGCTACAACATGATGGATCCAGTCAATACAGAGCAAATATGGCGTTACCGGTTTATCCATCGCCATTGTCGTTTCCCCTGAATATACAGGCAATCCTTGGAAGACTCAGAGAATCAGCCTTGGTACTGCGAATTCACAGAAAGATCCAGTCACTTCCGATGTGAGTTTTCAAAACGTCTTATTGTTGGATCAGTCATATTGACCCATATCAGTCATTATTCGGTATTGGCTCTATTTGCAAATTGTTCACTGCTTTGAGTATCTCCGATCTCATACAATCGGGTTATAAGCTCTCCAACGGGAAGAAGTTGAGCTGGAATACTCGGATCAAGGACATTTTGCCTGATTTCGAGCTTATCGACAATTATGCTACGGAAAATGTTACCATTAACGATTTTGCATGTGAGTTATTAGATCCAGCTCGACCAAGTACATGAACGAGATTGAACAGCTGATGATCTTAGCAATGCAAAGTGGGTTACCTACCCATATTGACGCTTTCAAGTGAGTCTCATCCGAAATCCAATCCTGCTAATTAATCAGAGACGCACCTGCTTCTCAAATCATGTCGGAGTTGAAACATTTACCTTTATCCACAAATCTCCGCCAGGCTCATCAATACAACAATGACGGTTATACAGTCTTAGCGGAGATTGTCAGGACACTTACTCAGAAACCGTTCGTGGATCATGTTCAAGAGACATACCTCGATAAATGGGGAATGTCCGATACATACTATGATATGTGGAAAGCGACTAAGACTGGCAGACGAACTGATAGTCATGTACATGATGGTAAAGATGCGTCCAAGTGGACCGGGCCGAATGATATGAACTTAGGGGTGATTGGTGTTCCGGTCAGTATTGGATGGTTCTATCAATCGAATGGGTTGAACTTGGCGCACCACGGTGGGATCATTAGCAGTGCGAATGATATGGTGAGTTTAATCAGTTAAAGATATATGATGACCAACGGATCTGTCAGGCAAAACTCCTTCAAGTCCTGTTGATTTCCAGTCCTTCGATTGATGACCTCGCCAAAGCCCAGTCCATCCCTTATGGCACCTCGCCCAGTCCACATCAGGGTGTTTCAACCTATGGTCGAAGTCAGAGATTAATCACAAACCGAGGTATCAATACCATTTATCATGAAGGCACTCAACGGGGTCAAACTAGTCTGATCGTCAGAGCTCCAGATCAGGGTATTGGCTATATCATCATGTCAAATGACGAACATGGGGCGAGTGTTCGAAAGATGATTTCGAATCGGATACTGGAGGATTTATGCGGATTGGATGAAACCGACGAAGAAGAAACAATGGCGTTAACTTACTTCAAACCTCGTGAATTGAGTGTTCCCATGGAATCCACCAAAGGTTTCAGTCGTTGGCTATGGATTTAGCGACATCCATCTTATGGACGATTATCCCTCGAGGGTATGGATCTGAGTTTCCCCCCATACTCAAGCATCAAAGAAGCATTGATGAAAGTATCGCAAGTCAATATTGACCCTATGTGTACTTACATTGGCACTTATATCGATAATCCACTTGCACCTCGAATCGTCTTGACTCAGTCTAAGGAGGGAGAAATGAGCTGGACCAAGGTGTATACGTTCGAGGGGACTGAGCATGTCAATCAAGACCAGAGGTCCGTGGCCATTCCTGCGGGCAAGTGGGGTAGAGCGGATTATGGAGGGGATACAGGTGATACCTTGGTTTTTAGGGATAACTTTTGGAATAAAGGTCCTGGTGTTGAGACTACCGGTGACGAGGAGGTGGTCTTCAGGAAGGAGAGTTGGTAGTGATCTTCCATATCTCGACTCGTGACCCACAATCTCCCAAGTCATGACGTCGATGTACATCGCAATGCACGTTTGACAACACACATTCTTGATTGTCGCAGTCCGGATGACACTCCATGACCGAACACCAAACTCTGAAGACAGCTCCATCATCCACTTGACGACATAATCTCCTCCTTTACACGTCGTAATGATCAGATATAACAACCATAATACACGTTTGACAACCATAAGCTGACTCTCACATACGACTGCCACCTCTATTTATACCTTCGGCAAAGTTCGGACTCATCGGGGAATTAAAAAGCCGATCAGGCACAAGACACGGTATCAAAAAAGTCATAAACGTTCTTGATTTTATGAGATTTGGTTGGTGGCTGAAGTTTGGATACTAGTCGCTCAGATTTTTCAAAAGTGGAGCATAGTCTAGGTAGATATATCTGCAGGATAGTATCCTCGACATCTTCTTCATCCACCTTGATCTAGACTCGATATAGTCACTCCCTCACTACATCTACCATTCGTGACTCGCCATTGAACGGGGATAGAAATTCGCCATTGAATCGGGATACAACATCTTTTGTGTCCGACAAATCACACATCCACACACGTTTATTCGCCAAGTTCACCTTGGTCGTGTGAGCACTTGGCCAAGCCACAACCGTTATCTTATCTCTCGTCACCACCATCGGCATCTAATTCACCATGGCGATGTCTGCAAAAAACACCCCGGCTCAAGGGCCTATGCCAAACTCCGCGCCTCCCGCCTTGGATCTTGATTCTACTTTATTACGAGGTAAATCAGCTTATCCTCGACCTATGGCCTCAGCATCTAGCGGTGCTTCAAGTGAAGAGACAGTTCCTACCTCTGATTTATCTCATTTCGGTCCTGGTCATCCACTTTTCAAATCCCTCGCTCCGGCAGATTCATATGATGAAAATGGAGTTTATTGGGCGGATATGCCATACAAGCAGAGACAAAAATGGGTCAATGCTCAATCCAACGCAGAGGCTAAGAGAGAGTTCAAACACGTTGGAGCAATGTTCAAAAAAGACCCACTTTCACCTCTAGCTGCATACTCTAGAAGATATGTTATTGGCGGTTTCGGTCTTTTTACTGAGGGTTACGCGTGAGTACTCTCAAGTCTATAAAGTCATTGAATACCATTTTAACAAATTCAGTCTCTTCTCTATCGGTAACTTGTCATCCCTCTACAAAGCCGTCTGGCCAGCATGTTGGTCGACCCACAGGGTTTGTGACAAGGAATGGGTTGCAGCCGTCGATTACCTCCAAATCATCGGTATCATGGTCGGTCAAGTCCTTGTCGGTTTCGAAGGAGATTGGGTTGGAAGACGATTCGGTCTGGTACAAGATGCTCTGATCATGACTTTGGGTTTGGTCATGTTGACTGCATCTTGGGGTACTTCCCTTAACGGCTGGGTCATCTGTTACGCCTGGGCTCAATTCTTCTACGGTATTGGTGTCGGTGGAGAATACCCCATGACATCGACTACCGCCTTGGAATCCAAACAGACCGGTGCCAATTCTCAAACCGATGATAAGCTCCATAGAGGACGAAATGTCGTTCTCGCTTTCCTTATGCAAGGTAGGTTGAACATCATAATCTACTTGGAAAACTACTGATCATCAGGTTGGGGTCAACTTTTCAACCAAGTCATGCTCATCGTCCTCCTCCTCATCTTCCATGGTGGCGGTAACCCACCTTACACTAAACTTTCCGCTCAATGGACTTTCCGAGTTTCATTCGGTATCATGGCCGCTATGACCTTATGGCTCGCCTACTTCCGATACTACAAGAAAGTCTATTCTTCCGCTGCTCTCGCCCGATCAAAGAAGAATGCTCGAGTCAATCAATCAGGTTACGATATTCAATCCCTTAAACTTGTCATGTCCCACTTTGGTGGTCGAGTTATTGGTACTACTACTGGATGGTTATTCAACGATTTCTTGTTCTACGGAAACAAGCTCTTCGCTTCGACTTTCATCAACATCATCTCGCCAAGTGCAAAGAACAACGTCATGACAACTTGGTTGTGGAATCTGGTTAACATCGGTGTTTCTCTTTGTGGTTACTACCTCGCTGCTTTCCTCATCGATCACAAGTTTTATGGACGAAAGAGAATGCAGAATGTCGGATTTTTGGCTGATGGTATCCTTTTCCTCATCTGTGCTAGTGAGTGACAATTCGATCATTCCAAAAGATATCTACTAACGATCGTAGTTTGGTTTGAACAACTCCAGAGTACCAAACACATTAAAGGTTTCCAAACCATCTACTACCTTTCTTCCTTCTTCCAACAATTCGGACCAAACTGTACCACTTTCCTCCTTGCTGCTGAAATCTACCCTATCTCCGTTCGAGCTACCGCCCACGGTCTTTCTGCTGCTGCCGGTAAACTCGGTGCTTTGATGCCTGCCGTCATTTACAATTACGTGGATAATCGAACCAAATTCTGGATCGTCTGTTGGTTCGGATTCGCCGGATGGATCGTTACGATGATTTTCATTCCTGATACTACTGGATTAGACCTTCTTGAACAAGATCGGTACTGGAGATTCGTAAGAGAAGGTCGACCAGGTGACTATCATGGTATTGCCGTTCATCCCAGACATCTATCGTTTTTCGAGAGGGTTGTCTTGAAGAGACATCTTGCCTATGATGCCGAGCAGGATCGAAAGGATAAAGCGGAGGATTTGAGACAAGCGTATGAGAGTAGAATTCAGAATATGACTAAGGAAGGAAACAAGTTGGATAATGAACATGACGACGAGGAGGAGGAAATGTCAAGCGAAGCTACCAGTTTCTTCGAGAAGACTCCAAGGATGAAGGCTCAAAACCCGGTACTCCTAAGAGAATAGAGAATAGATATGAGGAGGATAGGAGGAGGGTTCACGTATAATGATATTTCAGCACACAAACACATTAATCATCGCCAACAGTATTATATCCCATTTTGCCAATCAGTTCCCACATGCATTCTTTACGACCGTCATTGTATCTGTGCATACAGCATCGAGTGATCGATCTCATCTACAGTTGACTATACACAAAAGCTACTTGCCGTCCACCTTGACTTCAGGATGGGCATTTCCGTAATCTAGCGCTTTGAGCAGGATATACAGGCTAAATGGTTAGCATCAGTGGCTTAGGACACATAAAGTCACCCACGTCAAGAGTGTTGGTACAGGTACACCTAATCTTTGACCTTCTCTTACTGGAGTACCAAGAATGACCTAGATTTGTCAGAAAAACTCGATTTCAAACACCTTGACCCTTCATCAGAGATCAAGCGAATGACTCACCTCGACTTCCATCGGTCTTGCAGCAAAGTTGTCGGCCATCATACTACTTGGTAGACCCAGCTCTCCAACATCCGTACATTGTTTAATGAGCTTTTCGACAGTACCCTCAGGTACTGTTAAACCCTTTGCTTTGGCAACCGCCTCTACTTCTCTCATTATCGTATAACAAAGATCGAGGGCTCCTTCCGAAGATTGGAATATCGGGTTGGTTCGAAGTCGAGTGATCGCCGTGATCGAATTCCAACAGCAG
>JALPCA010000395.1:0-12279 GCA_026538345.1 Cryptococcus sp. GC_Crypt_4 | reverse complement strand
ATTGTCCAGGTTGAGTCTTCCGAGCCTTCCGAGATGATACTGAAGGTGGCTCTGAAGTTTCAGACATGTTGAGAAGGATACGAGATGAAGATCAAGTGAGAAGAATTAAGATGAGATTTCGGAAGAGTGAGCCGATTGAAGGATATCTTAATCGCTCTATGCATATTTCTCTATCTATGATCTACAAATCCCACTGAGCTTTCTTTTCCATGATACTTCGAGTCATGTCGATACTGTATACTTAGTATCCATGCACGATGACATACTCACGCAGTGGAAGCCTCAGGAGTAGTAGTCAAATCAAGCAATTTCATGGATGTCGTACAGTCAAACCAGTTCTGAGGGGGAACCTTTGACCCTGGAACTCCTTTTACAACTTGTGGAAAGGCTTGTAGGAGATCTACATCGCCAGAAGCCTGTAGAGCATCCAGTAGAACCTGGATCGTAAAGGTACCTACGATATCAGAGGGTATCTCCACCTCGACTCACGAGTCGCTACTCCAAACCTCTTTCCACCCGCTTCTGGCAGCATGAGAGCCTTGACGTGACACCTCGCAACGTCTCGTACATCACATAGGATACCAGCTGGAGCTGTAGCGTCTTCTGATGACTTTTGTCCAGTCAAGAAGGCGTACCAATTCGCGACCGCTAATCGTTCAGCGGATTCATACACATCGACTCACATGTGTTCAACGCTGAAGGATTAGGGACATCCTGTATGATGGGTCCAAGGACATAGGGAGGGCAGATGGTAGCTAAATCAAAGCTATAGGTCAGCGAGATCTTCCACCACCCTCACCTTGGCTTGTTCCCTTCCATGTATTCCCAAGCCGCCCTCTCTGCCAACGTTTTACTTGCACGATACCAATGCATCCGCCATGCGTCAACACCTTTCTCCTCGACTTGATCGATGGATTCTTGATTCCAGTCTTGTTCAGTGAAGGTTTTCGATCCTGGTTCCTTGTTCTCGAGAATACTAAGAGTCAGGTAAAAGGTCATCACTCCCACTCACGATGCATAGGAACTGGTGATTATCACCCGTCGACATTTGGGCTCTTCCGCAGCCGCTTTCATGATCGAGAGGGTTCCGGCCACGGCAGGTTTGATGAAATCATCTGGGACTGTCACGTTCCAGTGGAAAGGAGATGCAGTGTGGATAATCGCCCTGATCAGTCAGTCCAGGTTACAAGAGGAACCCACTGGACGCCGACGACCGCTTGATCAAAGGCATTCTCCTGAAAGTTTAGCTATATCATGGAAGATTCACCTACCATCTCGAGATCTTTGACCACAGCATACTCAAACTTGTCATGCCCCCGTTTCGAGAACATCTCCTTGGCTGCTTTACCCTTGTCTTCATTACGAGTAGTCCCTCTGACTGAGAATCCCTGCTCGAGGAGATATAGGCAGACCCATGTTGCAATGTAACCACTCGCACCCGTGACAAGGACTATCGTGAGTACAAAACATGCGGGTCTGCTCACTAAGGGCTCCAGAGGTTGGTGCAGTCATGTTGACTGGAGAAGTACAACAAGTGGACATGAAATGACGATCTGTCCTAACTTTTGGAGGGAGTCGGAAAAGGCATATCCGATAATGAGCACTCGGGAATCCTATGTCATTCGGTCCGGCTCTTGACTTCTCTGGGGTATATGAACAGAGCTCCAGAGGGCTCCAGATACTCCAGATACTTTATCATGGTTCAGACAACTACCTACTCTCACATTGCGGTGAGTACGATGATCGTTTACTCCGCTGACGAGGTAGAACAACACAGACCAGACTTGGTGGAGAGACCCTTGTCTTCGACGTAATGTCCTTCACTGTTTAGGCATCTCACTCTGTGTCTATTACCTAGGATGTAAGTCGTTCACTTTGATCATCGCTGACTTTAGACGATCAAAACTTGTTGAATGGACTTCAGGTGAGTGTTTGCCACCCAACGTGACTGACCAACAGGCCATCCCACGATGGAAATCCTACTTCAAAAACCCATCAAGCTCTCAATTAGGTCTCGCTACTGCCAGTATCTTCTTTCCAGCTATCGTATCAGCCTTTGTAGGTGACTGGATCTGTGGGAGATATGGTAGGAAATGGGGAATCAGACTGGGCGCATCTCTGATCGTGAGTCTATGCATAGGGTTGAGCTAACTACAGGTGATCGGGACTATTGTCAATACCCTTGCCAAGGACTTTCCGAGTGAGTCGATCTCCATGGAACTCCACTAACCCCAGTGTTCATCGGATCTAGATGGATCATTGGAGCGGGTGGAGGTATTACCAAGGTCTGTGCACCGGCTCTACTACACGAAATCGCCCATCCTCGACTCCTAGCGTCCCTCGGTGCAACCTACTACGCCTTTGCCTATGTCGGAGGTGTGTTTGCCGCTTAGATTTGCTTTGGCGGTCTTTACATTCCCAACACTTGGTCTTGGCGATTCCCTACCTTGTTCCAACTCATCGGTCCGGTGATCGTCATTGCGCTGCTCTTCGACATTCCAGAAAGTCCACGATTCTTGATGCGTCATGGGAAAGAAGATCAAGCTCGACGGATCCTTGCCAAATTCCACGCCAATGGTCTCGAAACGGACGATTTGGTTCTTCACGAAATGCAAGAGATCAAAGCCGCTCTTGAAGTGGAAAAGATGAATAAGCAAACCTCGTATCTAGACTTTGTGCGAACACCAGCAAATCGTAGACGGCTATTTGTCATCTGTGTCATCTCTTTCGGTACCAACTGGGTTGGGAATGGTGTCGTCAGCTAGTGAGTAAAGGCGATAGGTCTTTGCTGATATCAGCTACCTCGCTCCGATCCTAAAACTGGTGGGTATCACCAAACCTGTCGAAGTCAGCGCGATCAATGGATGTCTTGCTGCTTGGAATCGTGAGTTCTAGACAGGTGCCATTACTCACCACCAGTTGTCGTCGCTACGACAGTAGCGCAATACGTTGATAGAATCGGTCGTCGACCTCTTTGGCTAATCTCGACCTCTGGAATGCTTGGAGCCTATATTGTTATCACTGCTTTATCCGCTACCTTTGCAAAGACTCGAGATAGCGCAACAGGTATCGCCGTCATCCCCTTCCTCTTCATCTTTTTCGGTTTCTATGATATCGCCTGGACGATTCAGTGCTACTCTTACACCACCGAAATCCTTCCCTACGAGCTTCGAACCAAAGGTCTGGCCATCTTTGTCAGTGTTCAAAACCTCGCACTCGCTTTCAACACCTATGTCAATCCCATCGCCCTATCTGCGATTGGTTGGAAGTACTATGGTGTTTATATCGGTACCATCTCGGTCGTTTTGGTCATTATTTACTTTTACTTTCCCGAGATTAAAGGTCTTACGCTGGATGAGATATCGCTTGTGTTTGATCAAGGTATGCGCGGGGATCGGAAGTCTGCTGCGGATCAACTTCACAGGCATACCGAAGAGCGTCAAAGTGGTGAGGATATAAGGGAGGAGAGGGATTATAAGGAGTGATTAGTTGAGAATATGCGATGTGATTGGTACCCATGTCGTTTTCATGTCCAGTCCTCGTGTTCCAGTCGGACATCTTCAGTGACCCGAGGTGATGATCAAAGGTGTAACGCAGTCCTTCAACAGGTTATAGGCGGTGGTGACCGATGAGGTCTCATGCAACTCAACTCATTCGACCATCTTTCACATCACCACCGTCCACCAATGAAAGAGTAGATGTCGCTTGACCGAATACAGAATCATCCAATAGAGTTAACTGCATGCCGAACTTAGCTGCCGACGTAGTCAACATCCGCATGACGTCTGCAGAGTTATTCCTGGCTTCTATTGATAATCCAATTGATAATACAACTATAGTGAAAATGTTGAATTCTTACGATCCACGCCATGCCTCACCCCATGAAGAAGGAACTACCGCGCGAAGAGAAATCGGACGCAAGATACTTGGAATACCACAACGGTCTAGGTCTTTCACCCCAAGTCCAATCTGAACTGGCTACCAACCATGCGTTTGTTTGGAAACGAGATGAAGATGGTAATCTACTCATTCGAGCTACCCACAACGATCCAACCGATCCAAGGGGTTGGTCAAAGACCAAGCGGTATTTGATCGTAGGACTCGCAGCGTGGTTGAACAATTTGGTAGGTACTGATCACCACGGTCACAGGCTGACAAATCAGGTCACCATCTGCGTGTCGGGTTATAGCACGGGAGTTGGACAGATGGAGACTGAATTCGGATTCAGCTCTGAGATTGGAACGCTAGGATTGAGTCTATACATTGTGGGTGGAAGCTTCGGACTGTCACTGACGTATCAGCTGGGATTCGCAATTGGGCCAATGTTGCTTGCCCCGCTGAGTGAATATTGGGGGAGAAGACCGGTGTATGTGATTAGTTGGACTGTTTTTGTTCTCTTCCAACTGCCAGTGAGTGAGAAAGTGTCTGAATAAGCTGATCATACAGCTCGCTCTGGCTCAAAACACAGCCACTGTACTCGTCTGTCGATTTCTACAAGGTTTCGCCGGATCGTGAGTGGGAGGATGTACAACAGCTGACAATGACAGAACACCGCTTGCTAATACCGGAGGGGTAGTCCATGATCTTTTCGATACCGATCAAGGTGAGGCTATGAAGTGGACAACGCTGATCTCAGGGGGAATCGCAGTTGGATTGTACGCGTTGAGTAGTACCGACGGGTGAGTCAACCAGGTGACAAGCGCTGATACCAGACCACCTTTTGGTAATGCCTTTTCCGGTTTCATAGCCCAGGAGTTAGGCTGGAGATGGTTATTCTGGATCTACGTGAGTAACCCACCCGACAACGCTAACCTCCAGCTCATCATCTTTGGATTCTTCCTCATCGTCATCTTTTTCAGATTACCCGAGACTAGAAGCACCATCATCCTATCCAGAAAGTCCAAAACACTGCGAGACGCTACCCAACAACCCTTCTACGCCGAACACGAACTAGTCAAGCAACAACCTGGACACCTGTACAAGGTTACCATCGTTCGGCCATTTAAATTCCTATTCACCGAGCCAATCACCTATTTGTGCGCAGGGATCAATGGCTTTGCGTATGGGATCATCTTTCTCAGCAACGAAGCATTCCCCCTGGTGTTTGGAGAAGGAAATGGAGGTCATGGATGGACACATGGAGGTGTTGTCAATCTCACTTTTCTGGCCTATGTTGTCGGTGCCGTACTCGGATTCGCCCTTCAACCTCTTCAAGAAGCTAAATACCGCCAAGCTTGTAAACGTCTCGGTCGGTCAGATCCAGAAGCAAGATGGTGGACGGCACTTTGGGCAACACCTTTTATGCCTGCAGGTCTGATGATCGCCGCTTGGACATCATACCCGAGGATACCATGGATCGCCCCGATTATAGGGTTCACCATGTTTGGTTTTGGATTGTGAGTGA
The DNA here is from genome assembly GCA_026538345.1 of Cryptococcus sp. GC_Crypt_4. Classification (NCBI taxonomy): domain Eukaryota; kingdom Fungi; phylum Basidiomycota; class Tremellomycetes; order Tremellales; family Cryptococcaceae; genus Cryptococcus; species Cryptococcus sp. GC_Crypt_4. The sequence goes on along the minus strand of JALPCA010000395.1, from coordinate 6,875 downwards.
TCAGAGTGACAATGCTGATAGTAGCTATGCCATTATTGCTGCGATCCTGAACTATGTCGTGGATGGATATGGCCACTATTCCGCTAGTGCTCTAGGAGGGGTTGTTTTCGTTCGAAACATCATTGGCGCTGCGTTTCCACTATGTGAGTGGGTCTGCCTGGACTACTCTGACCTCTAGTCGCGATGCAGATGTTTGTTGGTCTCGGGAACCAGTGGGCGCTTTTCCTGATAGCCATGGTTTCGATACTACTCATCCCGATCCCGTTCTACCTGTATCGACGAGGGGAATCGATTCGTGGAAAGTCGCCATATTGTGCCACGCACTTTGGCCATGATGATTAGGACTAGAGGACAGAAGGCTCGAGATTGAAAGCCCTAACTCTGACAATGTCGGTCGGGTCGATTGGGGATCATCGAATATGGCCCAGTCATGTCTTATGTACCAGCTATACCGTCGTGACATGTAGTCAGATCTGTCATAGGTATGCAAGTGATGCATACAATCTAGACACCTCACCCTCCAAACTTAAAGAGGGATCCACTTTGTAGACTAAGCTTAAGCGTATCTATCATTCATCTTCAAAATGCATATTGTATAAACGACATTCATCTTGAACAACAACTTGATTCGCTCCCGATCCTCTCATGTGATCCTCTCACCATGATGATCTTGCCCGTCTCACTCTTGTTATCCATCACACCTCTCATTGCAGCTCTCACCACCCCGCAGGCACCCTTTGACATCCCACAACGATCTTCCCGAGTGGTTACCCCTCATCTATGCCCTGATAACACTACAGTGAGTGGGCGTATGAGTACGGCGTTGACACCCGCAGCAATACTCAGGCTACCTCCCTCATTCCGAAATCTTCTTCTGGTTCTTCCCTTCTCGCTCCAACCCCAGCACAGACCCAATCGGACTCTGGTCAAATGGAGGTCCTGGTTCATCCGCCTTGACGGGGATGCAGTATGCTGGACCTTGTAAAGTGGTGGATAATGGTCATGGAGGATGGGAGATGCGGCGTAATGAATGGAGTTTTAACAACGAAGCAAGCATTCTCATGATCGATAATGTGAGTCTTGGGTTTGGTATCGACTAATCAATCAAGCCTAGGGGAGCGGGCTTCTCATACACCCCTTCTCCCGGTGTGGACAGTATATTCGATTCTGCCAAGGACACGTACGAGTTTCTGCAGATGTTCATCGAGGTATTCCCAGAATATTCCAACAACTCTTGGGCTATCAATTCTCTTTCTTACGGCGGGTGAGTACTTGTCGCTTAGTAGGGAATGTTCACTCATGGACTAGTCACTATGCCCCAGCGTATAGCTCATATATCCAACATATGAATGCAAAGATACTCAACAAACAATCCCTCTGGGACGACATTTGGCCTTCATCCCCTGGAGAGACCGCTCGAATCGAATCGCGACGATACCAAGTGTTAAACCTGCTCAGCATTTCAATCGGAAATGGGTGGATCAATGGGAGGATACAATATCGAGCCATGGTGGACTTTGCATGTGGGAAGGCTACGGATGAAGGAGTACCGTATCTTGCCTCTGAGGATGACTGTTCGCTTGCGGAAGGGTTTTTGAGCAACGGGGAGGAGTTGATTGGTCAATGCAAGACTGGGACTGAATGGTGAGTCACTGGCCCGGATCATCTCACACCTTAGCGCTGCTGCAGGCTTATACACCGCCGGCCTCGCGTCATTCCCATACGACCAAACAATACTCAACCCATATGATTATCGCCGCTCTACACCATATAATGAAACCGATGTCATCGAGTTTTACAACAATGCTACTGTACAGGCGGAGCTCGGAGTGATCGCTAGCTCAGATCAACAAGCCAAACCATGGGAAGCACACTCGAAGCGAACGTGGGCGCGTTACGTGTATTCGGGGGATTGGGAAGTACAAACGGATGTCCTCCTTGAACGTCTGCTCCGAAGCGGTGTCGGGGTGTTGGTATACGAGGGAATGGTAGACTGTAAGTTCTGCTGTATACGTATACGCTAACCTTTAGGGATCTGCAATTACCTCGGTATACGCGAGATCATGTCCAATCTCCCCAACTTTCAACACCAAACGGCGTTTAACGACCTTCCGATGTTGGATTGGTCCCCGGGTATGAACATGTCAGCAGGCCAATACAAGTGTTTTGCGGGAGATCCAGGAGAAGGGCACCTCTGCTACGTCGAGATCCAAGGGGCCGGCCATATCCTCAGTCTAGACAAGCCTGAAGAAGGCAGTCTAATGATGGCTCGATGGATGCGAGAACAACTCCTCGGCCCAGATTAGTCAACAAAGACTATTACTCGAATTTAGCCCCGACCCATGTAAACAAACAACACGTATGTGGCTAGCCTCGTCAAGATCCCGTGTCAGGGTATGGATCTCGGATCGACCGGCGTCTGCTGTTTCAGGTCACCGCAACTCCCGCATTACATACGGTCGGATATACCTCGTGAGTGCTCGGCATGCACTTGTCCTGACTTATCCCGTAGCTGTTTTACTGGAATTCGAGGTTTTCCGACGATCGGGTGTAATTTTCGCAAACAAGTCAGCTCCCTCGAAAAACCTATATATCGGCGGCAAGCTGAATGCATCTAGGATTATCTTCTCATCCCTTGTCAACTCTTTACTCCCTCCAATCCTTCCCATCATCTTTTGCTCCGTAATGGTATCCACCTCTACACTCTCTTTCATCGCCCTTCTTGCCCTTTCGGCTCAAGCGGCACCTTACACAGAACGCTCAACCTCTGTCGCGGTTGGGTCACCCGCCCATCAGAGAGCCTTGGAATGGCTCACTGATAACAGACGGGCTCTAGGTGATGCCGCGGGTAATGCACATGCTGCGATCGCCAAGCGAGCACCGGGTAATGGTAACGGTAACAACGGTAACGGTAAAGGCAACAATGGTAACGGCAACGGCAACGGCAACGGCAACGGCAACGGCAACGGCAACGGCAACAATGGCAACAATGGCAACAATGGTAACAATGGTAACAATGGCAACAACGGCAACAACGGTAACAACGGAAACCAAGGTTGGCGATCAGCCCTCAACCAAATCCTATCACCCTTTGGCCTTTCATGTGCCGACGACGCCAACAAGCATGGTAACTATTGGGGTATTAATTACTGGAGCAACAAATCGAACAAGCCATCCAAAAAGTCACATCAGGTCTCCTGGGGCACCCGTTTCGCAGGATGGAAGAATTACAAGGCCAATGGTGTCAACCTAGGTAGGTACTCCATCCATACTGGTAGTCTCAACTGACACGAACAGGATCATGGCTCGAGGTAGAGCAAGGAAACACTCCCAATGTTATTCCTTCACAATACCCAGACGAATGGACTTTTTGCGCCACGGAAGGTAAAGGTTCATGTGGACCGGTGCTCGAGAACCACTATGCCAACTGGTTCACTACAGCCGATATCGACTTGTTCGCTCAGTACGGTATCAACACTCTCCGGATCCCAACCAGTAGGTCCTAGTTAATACACATCTACTGACCGCGTAGCCTACGCCGCTTGGATCGATGTTCCAGGATCCCAGTTATACCACGGTAACCAGCAAGCTTATCTACGAATAATCACCAACTATGCCCTTTCAAAAGGTATGCACGTCATCATTGGAATGCACAGTCTTCCCGGAGGAGTCAACTTTCTTGATATTGGTGAAGCGTTGACCCATATCGGATGGTGGTACAATGCTACCAACTTTGATTTATCGCTTCAAGTCACCGACAAGGTTCTCCAATTCATCCAAACCTCCATCAACCCTAACCAATTCACCTTTTCCCCCATCAACGAACCGTGCGACAATTTTGACAACTTTGCCACTCCCAACACGGTCTCCTACCCTGATGGTGTGAACTATCTCAACTCGTATCTACGAGCAGTGTACGCCAAGATTCAACGGGTCAATCCGAATATCCCCATGATGATCAGCGATGCGTTCATGGGAGCCTCCTACTGGGCACCTTATTGGACCAAAGGAATGAATATCGCTTTCGATAGTCACTTTTGTAAGTCTAGAAGGTTTGGGATCATACTGACATGACAGACTTCTTTGCAGCCGCCGGTGTTTACAGTGGATATGTGCCCCAGATCACTTGCGGACAAGCATCTTCCGGTGGTACTGCTGATTTCCCCGTCTTTGTTGGCGAATTGTAGGTGAATTATACCCGAGCTTTCACTAACGGTCGTAGCTCGCTCGAGAGTAAATACAACAACACCCTTGATAACCGTCAAGCGATTTACCAATCTCAAGTATACGCATACTCCCAGTATCTTGCTGGTTCTGCTTTTTGGGACGGAAAGTTGGACGTCACTCAGGCTGTGGACGGACAAGGAGTCAAGGTGAGTCTGAGGTTGCGACTTCTTGTATTGATGTATTTAGAACGACTATTGGTCATTCGAAAAATTGATCAAAGACGGGGTTGTCCTTCCCGGCGGTGCGATCAATGCGTCTTATTGTTAGTCGTCCTTTTAGAATCCTGGTCTATGCAAGGTTTCCGTTGCAGTTTTTGTTTAATTTCTGCGTGATCGGCTTGTAAGGGTCACCATAATCTGGCAATCCTCTTGGAGTAAGCCGTGATAGTGTCATCTAGAATCTGCCTGCTTGATCAGATTGCCACCGGTCCCTCGTACTTACCACTTGCGGCACAGGATGATAGTTGAGACGCCGTCCAGGTACACGGCGACGTTGATCTGACGAGCTTAGCGAGATGAGGGTAGTTAAGAGGTACCATACGAAAACGCTAGGTAAAGCTTAGACCAAACGGGATCGTCGCCGTAGATCGAGATGATTCGCGTTGAACTCTAGACGATCGAGAGATCATCTTGGGAACCTTCAACCTTCATTAAGAGTGTTCTTCTAAGACGCAAATGGACATGGTGGTGAAAGATGCATAAGATCTGAAAGTAAAGTAGCTGAATCCGGCGGTAGATACCACCAACAAATCGTCCAAATCTATTATCAGTCACTCATCCCATGCAGGCTATACTCTTCTATGTATACAACAACACCGCTCTTCCAACATGATCATCCACATTCTATCTCATTCTCGCCATGCTTGGTTCAGCTTTATTAACCGTCCTCTCTTTTAATCTCCTTGTCAACTCTGCTCCAACTGGAATCAATACAGCCTCCATCACTTGGCGAGAAAATGGCTGCTTGATCGATAGTTGGAACCGGGCGCTGGCCGCCTGGCAATTTGCAGATCCACTCATGACCAAGATCAAGTGTCTTTCTGCTTGTGAACAACGGGTGAGTGGGAGAACGAGACATTAGCTCAACCTCTAGTCATTCACATACGCGGGTTTGGAGGCCGGTACTCAGTGTTTTTGCTCCAACTGGGTTACCTATGGAGAGTGGAGTTCAGGCGCTGGTGCTTCAGATGCGGAGTGCAATGTCCCTTGTGGAGGGAATGCTACGGAGAACTGTGGTGGGAATTTTCGAGTCTGGACTTATAAGAGCAGTCCGGTGGTTTCTGTGAGTCTTTATCTGTATAGAGAAGGTCTCGCTGAAGAGTTAGTCATCGTCCAAGTCGGTAGCGACCACTTTGGCATCAACCCTATCCACTCGAACCACATCTTCGATCTCAAAGTCAGCTACAAACGCTTCAACGAGCAAGAGCTCCCAAGCCAGCCCATCCAGTGCTCCCTCGGTTTCCATATCCAAAGGATCCACTGTCACGAAACCACTTTCCACATCGGTCGCCAAACCATCCGCGGTATCCTCATCTTCCACTTTATCTGCCGCAGCCAAATCGACTTTGATCAGCTCATCCAACAAGTCGAAAAAAGCCGGTCTTGCATGGACGTCAGAGTCCGGTAACGATTGGAACTCTTTCCTCGACCTGAACGGATCAATAGGCTGGACATATGATTGGAATAGCGTCATCGTCCCGTCGACTCCGTTGGATCGTCTTGAATACGTTCCAATGGCCTGGGGTCCCGGAAGCGTAGACGGATTCTCAAGGGATAGTGCTCACTTTGCTTCCCTTGGAGTTAAATCGCTTCTCAGCTTCAACGAGCCTGATGTGAGTGTTCAAGTATTTGAACATCCTACTGATTCAACAGCAACAATGGCAGAATGGTGGGGCAGATATGACTCCCGCAGCTGCCGCGATCCTTCACCAAACCATCTTCAACTCGACGCTATCAGCAAACTACCGCATTGGAGCTCCGGCCGTGGCTCGAGGCTCAAAGTGGTGGCTACAGGTATGTCCTAGAGTCATTTCAAAGCTGACCCGCAGCAATGGATTACCGCCTGTGGTGACAAGTGCACCTATGACTTTGTGCCTTTGCACTTTTATGGGACCAATGCAAATGATATGATCACTTATATCGTGGGTCACCTTTTCGAGAATCCAAGCTGATGATCGCAGCAAGACTTTGTCACTACGTTCAAGAAACCTGTTTGGGTGACCGAGTACGCGTGTATGGGTGAGTAGAAGCACAAGATGCAGTGCTAACCTTCAGACTTCTCTGGTCCAGTTGCTATCTGCGATGCAGCTCAAGCCATGGCCTTTAACCGAGTCATCATCGATTACATGAAGAACGAACCCATGGTGGAAAAATACGCGGCATTTGGCGCTTTCACCAGCTGGGCATCGTGAGTATTGCGTCGAGAATCGTCTGACCATATAGGGGAGGCAACCCGAATGGCTTGATGTATGCGAATGGCACCGCCAATGCCCTTGGAGTGTTCTACGGGACTGCTTAGCGACGGAGCTTGGACAATTGGCCGCTGGACGGTCATTAAGACTCATGTACAATCTTGAGCTTATAACGGACAATGATCATGCATCACATCTTCCATCTCTAATCTTTGTATGCTCGTCGATCCTGCCTGCA
>JALPCA010000394.1:0-12284 GCA_026538345.1 Cryptococcus sp. GC_Crypt_4 | reverse complement strand
TAATTTTCACGGAGAAGCCACTCGGACTTTCCGGGCTTCCCTACGGCTGCCCGTGTTGACATCTTATGGCCGTTGGTGAGTGTCGGAGTGGTCAAGCGAGACCTGGAGGGAAAGTTCCATGGGTGCATTCGTAAGCTGTGTGAGGTAAAACTACTCGGAGAGGCCCGGTACAGTAGAGGAAAGTATGTTCAACGGGGAGCATGAAAACAATAGTGTCAACAAAATGTTTGTAGCCGCGGAAAGGTTAAAAGGTTAGGCACTACTCGTATCATCATTATTTGAAGAGCAGTCTTTACTCTCTACAACTCGTACGATGTGTATCTTGGTCCATCCATTTCACTAATGTACATTCATAGATACTCTCAACACCTCGTTGAACCGGATACCGATAACGAAGCTTTGCGTTGATCTTTGGTAATAAGGATTGTTTGGTTCGACCTAGTGGAGATTACGCGGTGCTACGTTCAAATTCTCAATTCACCTCGGCCATCTATGACCATTTGACGTTGTCTCCTTTCTTCTATAGTAGTCAAGCCCGAATACACTCACCACGCTCGAGATTCATCCATGATAGCTACAATACATCAACACCAACACCAATACCAATACATACGAAAGTATGGACAACGGACGGATAGCGCGGTTCAAATCATAATCTTCCCCCGGGCAGATCTCCAGTGAGAACAGGATTACCAAGCCAGTCCAAATATCAACGTCCAAAGGACCCTTTATCCCTCGACTCGTTCCACATCTCCATTTCTTCCACCTCTTGCACCTTCCTCATTATCATCGACCTCCTTTCCCACCCCATACACGCTTCTCTGGCAGTGCCAAGAAGTACTCGGAAATCACCAACATATCCTCTTATCACATCAACTCATCATTCGTGATGCCTTTCCTACCAAACTTCACCGAACTCAAAGGCCTCGCGAGCTCATTTAATTACCTCAATGTCTTTTCAGACCCATCACCTTCATCATCCACCCAAACCAACCCGGATTCACCTACATTATCAGATACTACGTCACATTCAAATGAATCCGCAGTTGCAGGTCCCGGTCCATCTACCCAAGCACAGGCTCAGGCTCAAGCTCAACTTTCCCCGTCGCGCTCCACAGTGACCCCTTCGACCTTGGCAGTTCCTTCGACTTCTCGTCAAATTAGACCATCACTCAATTCCAACACATACTCATCCTCTTCATCACTTGAAGACGAAGCGGGAAGAAGGAGAAGTTCAGGTACAAGCATTGTATTTGCAGATGATGATGGAGGGAGTTTTCAAGACGGTCAGAGATTGACCATGAAATCACGTCCTCTGAGTGGAATGAGTGGGACGATAGGGAGTGAAAGGACTGCTAGGAGAAAGAAGAAGGCTCCTCTCGATGTGAGTAGTTCTCCTGGACGCGACCACCTTCAACTTGCGCTTTGACTGACTCTTCAGACATATGTGATTGTCCGACCTCTTGCTACTTCAGCCAAGAATCCCCTTAATCTCCAAATTCAACTGGTCGTGAAAGACCCAAAAAGTCGCCGAGATCGCTCAGCTTCAGGTGTTTCCATCGCTTCCAATATCAATGCCATCCCATCCTCAGTTCCCGTCACTCCTGTCAGCGCGACAATCGACCTTCCTTCCTCATCAGTGACAACTCCCGAAGCCGACGTATCGTCTTCAGTCGAGCCTTCCGCTCGGTCAGAAAGTCCAGCGACAATGTTGACAGAGGAAGCGGATACAGCTAGAAAGTCAAATGGTGCGGGTATCAGAAGGACAAGCTCCTTGAGATCCAGCGTGTCATCAAACGTCAGTACGAGTAGTGGAAATATATCGAGAAAAAGAGTTGAACCGATGTTCAACCTTGCTGTGCATAATGTCATGCAGCCTTCGGTGGTGACAGATGCGGCTACAGATGTCAAGGTAGCCAAGGTGAGTAGCTGTCACCTACCATGGCGTCTTTCTGACCATGACAGTTTCTCAAACGAACCCTTGACGTCTCTGGGGTCGGTGTGCTTGAACCTGCCGAGGTTTGGGTACCACATCCTCATACGGACCACCTTTCTCCATTCACATCCCGCACCGACGAGCCGCTCTCTCGTACCCGACCCCTATCCATCGTGTCTTTGACCAGCCCACTCTCGCCCACAGCAACAAGGTCAACAGATACTGGCAATAGGAATAGTCTCGATCTATCACTGCTCAAGAGAGGCAGTATGGATTTGAAACCCCTCCGGATCGACGCGGGACAAGAGGGACGCACCAAGAAGTTCTTCGGGAAGATGTTCAAGAAGCAACAACCTAGTGAAGTCCCTCCTCCTATGAAGAAACGATCGCCATCTCCAAGCTTTGCCTCTCTCAGACCGTTGCGTCCTGAAGGTGTTGCCGGTAACGCAAAAGTCTCTTCCACTCAACTTTCTTCGACCCTTGCCGACCCTGTACAAGCTCTACACCACTCTCATCACCCTACGTTCGGTACATCACCACTAGTCGTTCGGAGACGTTCTTCCGGTCCTGTCGTTACTGCAGATGGAGCGGTCACTGGTCTCACCGCCAATCCTCCTGGATCGGCTCATGGTTTCGGATTCATGACACATGAGTCGATCGAAGACGATCGATTCACCGCTCTTCCTATGATCCCATCTTCTCGACCTATAGGATACACCTGGACCGTAAGGAAGTGGGCAAAGAAGAATACGGAAGGATGGGGTGCACATCTCGTTGCTGCTGCTGCTGCCGGTCTTGAGCTTGTCAACGGATCCATCGCCGGCGAAGGTAATGACGATGTGGTCTTCGAATGGGTCAAGATGAGAGCGACACCCAACGCAGCTGGAACCCAAATCATCCGACAATGGTCAGCTGCAGGCACGTTTGGATCTGAAAAGCGAGAAAAATCTCGATCCAGAGCTGCATCAATTGCTCCCCCTGAAACACCGCCCACCGACCCGAACGAGGGTCCATCATCCACACTCACTGTTCGTCAACCTGTTGGTATACTTAATCAATCCAATCCACCTTCCCCGAATCCTAGCATCATCATGGATCCCCGGCCACAGCCTGTTAGACGGGTATCTACCGCTAGAACGTCCCCCATTCCCATGGCCAGACAAGGTTCCAGCTCACCATCTGAAATGGAGCTGGAAACAGCTTCAGTCCTCACTGGGGAAATGACCGCAGAGGACGATTCTGATCCGGAGGATAGTGAGACCCCTTGGACATGTTCAGTTTGGGTCAAGAAGACTGGTCAACGGCAATTACTGGGTACACTCACTCCCGCGCCACATCACCCGAAAGTTGTTGGGATGTTGAAGATTCCCATGCAGCTCGATTCAGTCTCCCTCGCCGATGTCAAAACCAAGGAAGGGAAAGGGGGTCAGGAAGAAATGATTCATAGGGTCAAAGAGGAGGTTTGTTTGACAGAGGAGAATTTGAAGGATGTGGTTTGCGTCACGGCCATGTGGCTAGTGGCGAGGGAGGAATTCGGAGGACTAGGAAGGAAGAAGAGGGGGTCTTCCAAGTAGGCGAACCGTCTTTTGGGATGATACCGACCTAAATTCGAAAGAAGCAGGAGACTTGGAGGATAGGCACGACAGAATTTTGACGATTTAACGACGATCAACATGGCCACACTACACCATCAACACGCCATTACCGTATGGATTACCACCCCCATATCACCACTTACACCTTGATACGAGCTTTTGCTTCTCATATAATCCTACCTTGCATTATTCCATTATATAGCATGTTTATATTTGATGATGTAACATTCTTCATCTCCTGGGCACTACACAGGTTATTGATAATGTACTGGCCAAACGTTCCGGAAATGCCTGACCGGAATACAAAGTGGAGGTCGAGTTTCAGATGTTGTTGCCAAAATGACTCGTTTTTTGTGATTGAATATCGGACCTTGAAACACCATCACAGATCATTTCTGAAGTGACAGTCAATTGTTGAAGATGCTCGGGAGGATATTTCAGAGAGGCCCAATGCAGTCTGTCGGACAACGAGCTATGTCGTTTCAAACGATAAACTCCAAAATACCTGTCATTTCGACATTAGCAGAATTACGACAATGGAGGACGAAAGCTAGAGACGAGAAGAAGGATGTAGGCGTGGTACCTACTGTAAGTCACTCTCACTATGATGTTGAGGATCAACACTAAAGGTTTTAGATGGGAGCACTGCATCAAGGTCATCTCGATTTAGGTGAGTCGGAAGGATTGGATACTGGGTAGACCGAGAGCTAATGAAGATAGTAAAGAGATCATTATCAAGTAACCACTATACGGTCATGACTCTTTTTGTCAATCCGATGCAAGTGGGCTATTCAAGTTTTTTAGATGAAAACGTATGAACTGATAATCCAGTTTGCACCTACAGAAGATTTATCAAGATATCCGAGGACATTACAGAGAGATCTCGACCTATTATCGACTTTACTCCCTCCATCCTCTGACTCGACACTTGAGACCCAATCTACATCTGCTGTATCCAAACCATCTTCATCTTCGATTCCATCAGCCACCTCGACGAATGATTCCCCCCTGGTGGTCTTTGCGCCGAGTACAGACGAGATGTATCCCTTGAGAGGAGAACTTCAAGATATGAATAATCATAAAGGCGTCAGTGTAGAAATGAAGGGATGGGGTGATGTAATGGAAGGAGCTTCACGTCGTGAGTTTTTATATGGTAACTAAGATGGAGACGTCAAGACAGGGAAAACGTCGAGTCGTTGCTAATAACATGACCACCTACAGCTCAATTCTTCAAAGGTGTCGCGACCGTCTGTACGAAGCTGTTCAATGCTGTTCAGGTGAGTCATCATCGATATCCCTCGTTCGTACGAGTACCCTACACCCACCTCGATCATCCTCTTGAGCTCTTCTATACAGCCATACTGACCACGTTAGCCTGATCACGCATATTTCGGACAAAAAGATATCCAACAAGCTCTCCTGTTGAAAATTAGTAAATCCTCTTGATTTTCTTGATGAAAGCAGGCTGATGAAATATCTCAGTGCTGTCAGATCTCCTACTTTCTCATCCACTTCCTGAAAACTTACATATCTTGCCGACGACCCGAGACCCCAAAACCAACCTCGCTCTTTCATCTCGTAATGCCTATCTCACCGAATCTCAACTCATCTCTGCTCCAATCCTCTATAAAGCCTTGAACGCCGCCAAAGAGGAATGGAAATCCTCTACACCATCCTCGACGTCAGACGCAATCACAGGAGAAGACTTGATCTCCGCTGCGACCAGTATCATTCTAGCAGAGCAAGAACGGTTGAAATCGGATTTAAGTGATGTTATTTTGACAATGGATTATATTGAGGTGTTTGATCGACATACATTCGAACCGATTAGAGGGGTCATACAACCTGGTAGAGAGATGGTGATAGCTGGTGCGGTATGGGTGGGTCAAACGAGATTAATAGATAATCTGTTGTTAGGATGGGAGGTGGAATGAGGGTAAGAAGTATACAAATGCATATTACTTTACAGTCAAGATTGGCTCGTCTGAGCCATCTCAGGATTTTAGCCGAAATCTACTTCTCAAAAAAGGCCTACAATGATCAGCTTGCCGGTCCATTATACGAGCTTCAAGGCTCGTTAGAGACACCCACTTCTATACCCTTACCAAATGCTTTCAGAGCAGATTCAATACCATCTAAATCGCCCGCAAACTGTACTTGTCAGCTTCCGTCTTAGCTTTTGCTCATGAGCCTCACCGTGGCTCTAAAGTAGTTCAACCTGTCCGTTTGATCTATTCCCGGTTTCTCTACCAAAAAGAGCTTTGCCGGTAATAGCAAAACACTATGTTCTTCAACTAGAAAACTCCATAATTCATCCATCAATTCCCCTGTGTTTGTCGTATATTCGCCCGATTTGGTTGCTAACCCATTAACCCCAGAAGCAGGGTCAATAGTATCAGTAGCAAGATTTGGTAAACCTCCCAGCGGAGTCCGAGTGTATCGAGGGTGTTTGTCATTATGGACTTGTATCCACTGGAACATCCCTCCACCACATGGTGTGGTTGTCGCGAAATGTGTCGGTACGTGTTGGTTGAAATGATCTAGGAAATGGTCTCTCTTGATTTGATATTCGAGTCGAACGGCTAATTGGTTGAGCAGACGCTGGGCAATGGTCGAACGGACTTACCCCACATCCACCTGATGAAACCACTGACTCCCCAGTGTTTGGGCGATAGATAACTGGCAAGTAACGCCTGAGCTAGATTGTTGGGTGTTTGGGTCGTGCTTTCTGAACCATGTTCAGCTTCCTTTTATTTCACAGTCAGCGTTCGACTCACCACCTATACGTAGCAACCTCTCGATGAAGACTGAGTTACTTGACATCCAGCCCTGAGCTTGTAAGCTGACTTCAATGTCATTGTCGTCACATTCTATCACCTACCAATCGTATACCAGGTCCAAACACTTTACTAAAAGTGTCGATCCTCAATACCCTTCCATCTGTATCTCTATGCAAATAGCTCTTGACGCCGGCATAATCGTTGAATACCTTGGCTACGGCTTGACCATCATCTGGAGATCCGTCTGTAGGAAGAGAGGGCATGCTAGCTCTAGTCTCAGCCAGAGCTGCGGCACGTTCCTCCTTGTCGGGTATGTATGGGCGGTATTGTAGGGCTACATGGTCAGTCCGCCCCTCAGAGGAGTCCTTGCAAACTTACGGAAGTATGGGTCATCCTCGATACTTTCAGCATCAGCCGGGACAACTCAAGAAGATCATCGTGACTCACATTATCAGATCATGCTCTTGAGAAATCTTGTAAATCTCATCATATCGACTCTGTGGCATGACCGTCCCTGTAGGATTCTATTTCGTCAGTCTGATCAACGTCGTCAGGTGAGAAACCCACCTGCCCACATGGAATTGTATAGATCAAATGAGGTTTCTTCCCTTGTTCCGTCTCGGTCCACCCCTTCAAGACACTTTCTAAATCTGACGGGATCATCCCGTGATCATCAGTCTTGATGGGGTAGAATTTTGCACCTTTAGCTCGGCCTGACATGAGGGAGGATGCGAATGTGTATTCCTCGGTGAGGACTGTATCGATGTCCTGCATCATTAGCTCAGAATTGTGATAGAAGAGATGCTTACCGGCTCAATGAGTAGATGCCAGGCTTTGGATACACCTAATTATCTTCAATCAACGTCTATTTCAACGTATAAGGTACCACTCACCATCCGTGTTGCCTAACGAAATATAGATACTAGCATCCGCTATGCTCTTTCCATGTAATAGCATATTCAGCTCTTCTAGCTGTTTCGTCAATTCTCCATACCCTGCTGCTAGACCATATTGAAGAATATCATCCAAGTCTAGTATCCCCCCTTCATCATCCTCCATCCCTGGGCCTGTTTTCTTAAGGTGAATCTGTTCTGTAGAAGCTGTTCCCTCGATCCATGATGAGAGATCACCTGTAGAGATAGAATCAAGGGTGGGAAGAGTAAACGTAGCGTGTTGCATAGGGAAGAGGGAGGCTGAAGAGGGTCATGAGTGATGCGATAGCGTAGGATAGGTGAAATGGAGACTGACAGTGGGGAAGACCTGTTTCGATTAGCTGAGTTAGGATGATATGGCTTCAAATGTCTGTGAGACAGTAGCTCACCCCCTCCGAGCGACAACATGTTTTTCTTGTTGGCTAATAACCTTCCCATAGCTTTCATAGCACTAGGTTGAGCAGCTCGAACCCTCTTATTTATATGGTGTTTGAGGTCTATGCTCTCTGGTAGACTGGCTGAAGATGACATTGTGCGTAAGATTCTACTTCCAGTCAGCATGACGGACTTGAAGAACCGCCGGTTTACAGAAGTCTTGACTCACTTATCGAGGACGATCCAGACAAACGACCATCCAGAACATTTGGGACGCTGGTTGATATGACGAAATCAGTTTTCGGATTTAGCCGAACTCAATGCCCGAGCTGATCCCTTGTGTTTACAAGACCTTCACTTGCCAGTATCCAGTCCCCACCGCACGTTATCCCTTTGAGAAAGAGGATGATAAAGTAGAAATCGTTACCGCCTCGGAAGGCTGGTCAGTTGCCAGATGGTATACTTCTCGGAGTCACGCCCCAGCATCATATCCCTCAGATTTGCCACTCATCCGAAGCGTTGAGGCTTGCGCAGTGCAATCTCTGGCTGCTCTGAGCGCGCTGACACCTCCCTTCGAACTACATTCAATGGAATGGATCCCGAGCTTCAAGTAGGGGGATGCAGTTAGACGAAATCCTTCACGTGTCCTCAAACGCACCGCAACGGTCACGTCTCGACACCTCCATCAGCTCTCATCTTGGACTCAAGGTCGAGTAAGGAGTACGTATCGCATATTCACATCAACATCATAGGGTAATGATAAAGGCTTCTCTTTCCTTTGACCGGAATAGTCTCTAGCACCATCACTCTGCACTGCATCGACAATCATCATCAGAAGCGTTCGCCACCCAAAGTGATACATTGCACGGAATCAAAATCCCAAACGACCTTTGGAAAGCCTGCTAGCAGAGAGCTGTTTCAACTGTACTATTCGACTGCGAGACAGTATCAGTCAACGACAATGAACGGCTCTGTCGCGATACAGATATAGTACCAATCGATTCACACCTTCTTGGTACACCGATCAAGCAAGTCTCACAATGTCTCTCGACATTGACTGGTCATTACTCTCACCATCTCTGTTGTCCTCGAACCTCCTCGAGACACTCAACAGCCAACTGTCCACAGCACCTCGACCATCATTCATCGGACCTATATCGATTCAGGCATTTGATTTCGGTACTGTACCCCCTGATGTCGAGATCAAAGATATTCGAGATGTCTGGAGAGTATTCGACGAAGGGGATGAAGAAGGTGATGAAGTCGATGGAATCGTCACGAAATCGAATACAATCTCGTCTTCTCCTGACAATGTCCGACATGGACCATCATCATCGTCAGGTTTTCAGGATAATGATTATGAGGTTATAAGTCCTTCTCAAGGTAGATACTATGGAGGAGGGGTAGAAGAAGATGTCGAAGGATTTGACGATACTATGAGTATATATTCAGGACTTGGTTCACCTCGACATAGTGTAGCAGCAGTTGGTATTGGGATTGGACCAGGATCCAATGGATTCGGAGGAG
This sequence comes from Cryptococcus sp. GC_Crypt_4, assembly GCA_026538345.1. Classification (NCBI taxonomy): domain Eukaryota; kingdom Fungi; phylum Basidiomycota; class Tremellomycetes; order Tremellales; family Cryptococcaceae; genus Cryptococcus; species Cryptococcus sp. GC_Crypt_4. The sequence continues at coordinate 3,139 of JALPCA010000394.1, read as the reverse complement.
GAAATTTCGGTATGATGTCTCCCAGAGGGATGGGTAGTCGAGCACCAAGTGTATTCTCCGGTTCTGGGATTCCCCCTTCAAGACGATTTGCTCCTCATGCGACACAATCAACTAGAGCTAGATCAGTTACACATCATGGAAATCATTCACAAGCGAATCATCATCATAATCATTATCAGCATAATCATCACTCACCACCACCTTCACCACCCGCTCGACCCGCTGGTCATCCGGATACATCAAGTTCATCCTCCTCTATCCCATCTTTACAAATCCATCTTAGACTATCACATGCTTCAGATCTCACCCTTACTCTCCTCACTTCACTTACGATAAACTACCCCTCACCTTCATTCATGTCACTCCCACTCAAACTCTCTATAACGGGTTTGACCCTATCAGGCGATATCGTTCTTGCTTATTCCGGAGAAAAGAATCGAGTTCATCTATGCGTGATTGACGAGGAAGATGGATCTGGATCAAATATCCCAATAGGACAAAGGTTATTACCAAACCTGACAATCGAAAGTGAGATTGGACATGCGGATGCTCATATCTTGAGAAATGTCGGAAAAGTAGAGAGATTCATTGCGGATGTCGTGAGGAAGACTTTGGTAGACGAGCTGGTCTTCCCAAACTTCCAGACCATTGCACTGTAACCACAAATCATCCCTTCATTCTAAGGGCCACACCATCCATTGGACTCAAGCAGGTTCGACGAGGAATGACATTAAATCGCGCAAGCCGGTCATCACCAACCACACCTCACATTGGTCACTCCGTAATCCGCCATCATCTAGGAGAATGGGTAACATCTTCAGTCATCAGATTCGAGCAAATTTGGATTCCCGACGCAATCATTCCAGGACCAGCTATAGACGTTCTATACCCAGCACAATATACATACAATAATACCATGCAATCATATACAGAAATCAGATGTGAACCAAAATATGTCAAACCATCTATGTCCTCTTCCTCTTCTCTCCTCTCTCTGCTTGTCCCTTCTTTGCTACAATCTTAGGTATCTTGCGATCTCTATTCTTGTTTTTAACGTTCTAGAATATATCAGTATGAAATCGCATTAGGATATACAGGCTACTCACAGCAGTGGTGTAATAGTTTGTGCTCTTCTTCTTGTTCGTCGTCATACGTTTCTCCTTGGTGACTCTACTTTCTTCGTCGCCTATCGAAGCACGTCCCCTCTTCCTTGATGGTGCTTCAATCACCACCTTCTCGTCCTCCTCATCCTCGTCCTCATCCTCATCTTCCTCATCTTCGTCAAGCTCTTCCTCCTCATCTCCTGAAACATCCTCCTCATCATCGTCACCCGCTACATCGGTCTTGAGAGCTGCAAAGGCAGAAGGCTTTGATGGTCCCGCTTCTCCAGGGAAGATATCCTCCCATCCAATCTCTGCGTCATCTGCGCCTTCACCTGAAACTTCTTCACTGTCCCCCTCATCATCCTCACCGGCCATCTCCTCGTGTTCGTCACTGTCTTGCTCATCGGCCAATTTCTTTCTGTCATCTCCGGTGAACTTGGGCATGGTAATGATACCTCCCAAAGTCTGCTCGACACCCTTGATCCTCTTCTTGCCCAAGATCTCACCAAGATGTTTCTCTTGTTCTTCCATGATAGCCTGCTCCTCTTCTGTCTTCTCACTGACTTGCTCGCCAACAGCAGGAGTAGCGACACCGTCCTTGACGGGCTTGTCGGGTGGTGTGACGAAGTAAGGAATCTTTCCTCGAATCCAATCGTTGAGAATCATCTTAGCAGCAGACTCTTGATCGGCTTCACCACCTTTCAATAGTTTTCCGCTCTTCTTAGCGATCGCACTTAATAGTATCGAAGCACCTTCCTCTCCGACCCATCCTCCTTCTGGCTTGTCCAGACCATATGTTCGCTCGATATATTCTGGTCGAACTCGGGCGAGAAGAGCAGGGATGTGCTCAGCAGGCGTGACAAGGTTCTCAATTCGGACGACACCCTTGAGCACAGTGTCGGTATCGGAATCTTTCGCAGAGATCGGCACAACACCAGGACAATCGATAAGATAGATCCGCTTCATAAGGGTGATGTATTGCCACACCTTGGTCTCTCCTGGAATAGGAGCGACGGTGCAGACCTTCTTCTTCTTCAGTGTGTTGATGATACTGGATTTACCAACATTAGGGTATCCGATGAAACCAACTGAAATCTGCTTCTTGTCTGAGTGCAGGACAGAGAATTGCCGTAATAATTGAATCAAAGCACCTTTACCGAAGGAGTTGTTGATTGAGGCATGCATAGCGATGGTTGGAGCAGACAGCGATAGATGCTTGACCCATCGTGCCTATACGAATCAGCTCTATTCCTCGAACAGAGATCTCGGAAAAAAACAGAAGTATATCGACATAGATGTCAGGCCAAAAACCAAGGGATAGCGGCTAGTATAGTTGCAATCAAGCACCAAAATCCCAACTCAATCAGGCCTACCACCGTTTCTCCGGCTCCTCACCATTCTCCAAGACGGAAACTAGCTTTTTGGCCTTTAAAGTACCCACAAGACGTGAGATAAAGGTGGAGTAAAATTGGAGAAACGCTTGTTCTACCACTCTCGTAACAGTCTAATCGCGTGGAATTGCCAGATGGCTTGCGAAAAGACTTGACTTGAGTGTGGGATGGGGGGTGAGGAGGGTATGTGATGCAGGAGAAGATTGAATGTACTCACAGTGACCCATGTGGGAACCAGATCGACCTTATTTAGGACGTACACAAGATGCTTGTGTGCCTTCTCCTTCCTAAGATACTCGATAACAGGCTTACACCTGGTACCGATTGGGTCTCGTGCATCGACAACATGGATGACCACATCGGATGAATCGAGAACTTTGTACAACTCTCCCCAGATACGTCTCGAAGTACCTTTGGCGTAGACTGGTTCTCGAGCAGTGGAAGTAGTAGGGTGGTAAGCATCTTCGATTTCAGCTGAAGCAGCAACACCTCCATCACCAAGAGGTTGAGCTATCGAGGCGGAGATTGTGCTTTCACCAAGTTCTTCAATTGATCCGATATCGAGACGAGGTCGCTTTCGCTGAGCCTTGGGTCCGAAAGTGTTTGAGAACGGCTCGGTCTCGACAATGTGTGGTCGCTTGCCAG
>JALPCA010000393.1:0-12301 GCA_026538345.1 Cryptococcus sp. GC_Crypt_4 | reverse complement strand
AAGTTCCAAGTGGAGGCCAGAAAGTCTCGTCTCGATTCATATCCTCATATTTCCACTCGATCGCCTCCACCAGTTCCCTATGGAGTGTGATCGCCGGACTTGACGCTACATCACATGAGTTTGATGATCTCACCGATTCGCAGAGCGACTCACCCAGTATAGCAGCGGCGGTCTTGGCTACCGATGAGGACCCTTCACCAAGTGAAGTCTGGAACGCTCGCAGTAAAGCCAGAGAGAGACAAGCTTGTCTGACATCCTCGACTCTGCCACTAGATGAAGCTAGCGATAGCGCATTCAGGAAAGCCTGCTCTGATTGCTGCAAGACGATTTGGATCGACTGTCGAGTAGATTGCCGGTCTCGAGGTCGATGTTCTGGATTACCCATTGGCATTGCGATAGCTATAACTATTAGCATCACCGTTGACGGAACTTGGTTTCACCCACTAGACTCAGTCAAGGAAGACATCCATAGATCCGTCTTGAAGTGGCTGAACGCTTCATGGAGCCCAATCTTTCCCTCAAGATACAATCCTTCAGCCTGACCACGAATCAGCAATACCTTTTTTGCAATTGAAGACACCCACCTTGTTCTCAGTAGCTGAATGTAGCGCTTTGACTTGTGCTAAGAGCTGGTCGCAATCTTCAGCGAACCCAGCTTCCTTCATCAACCAAGCTGATATGTATCAGTTTTGACTTCCCACTGATAATGATATGCTGACCTTGTTGTCGGAGTACATGCGCAAGCGCATCAGGAAGTAGCGTCTCTTTACCGTCCACAGCAACCGGAATAACGCTGTGGATCGATACGGACGCTCTCAAGGGTTTCTTTGGCCTTGAAGTATCAGTGTTTCCGCGTTGCGGCTTTAGTCTAAGGACTCACGAAGGCAACAACGCCTCTGCAGCTTGAAAGACCGCATCCAAGCCCCGAACCTCATTTGTGGCCAGATCAAACACTCCCGCGGCTTCTTCCACCATCTCTTGTTTTGAAAAGACATCCCCCTTGACTCTGTTCATTTCTACGTGATCCGGACCATCCTGTTCTGTCAACGCCCCAGATGCTTCAGTGAGTTGAGCAATAGAATCTGCGTATTTTCGCAATCTGGATGATAGTTCGGCTTGGCGTGTAGCGATTCGAGCAGAGACGATGGGCGCTCTCACTACTTTTGCGATTTCATCAGCAACTTTCAGGAAATATTCCACCTCTTTCACTGATCCCCTATTACTTTGGACCGAACAGTACACGAGGGAGATATCGATGATATTCTTACAGATCAGCTCGAGCCGTTATGTAGACTCAAGAGCTCACCTCGGCCGCGTACCACTGCTTTCCGGTCAGATGCTTTCCTTCCAAATGTCGAACTTGAGGAGTTTGAGTTGACGAAGCATCTTTGGCATCTTTGGATAGCTCATCTGCACCTGTAGCCTTCTCTGCCTCTGAATCCTTTGCTGGGATCGCAAATGGGTCGTCGTCCGCTTTCGGGATTTCTCGCTCAGTCGAGGGCAAGACTGGCGCGACTTTTGAGTAGACGTCTCCAGCTCGAGTAGCCAGCCGAAAAGAAGTGCTGAGATGGATGATCGCAGAAGCTGCGTCGTCCTGTATACTGTTAACTCTTCCCTGTATGGGCTCGTTACCAGCTTTACCTTTGCCAAAGCGATAGAAGCGAGAGCATTTCTAGCCAAAGTCGATCGATTCAAAGTCTCTCCTCGTGCTGATACTCGCACAAACATCCCTCCACTCGGCAATTGGCTGACATCCTTCTCAAGCTCGTACGCAGTCTCATAGTGCTTCTCCCTGAATATAATTAGCAAGATCCTCGAGTATGATAAGTACACCACCTACCCTTCACTGATATTGCCAGTCATCGACAAGAAAATGGAATACCGCGCGTGTAGTTCGACTCTCGCTTGGGGCGAAACAGGTCTTTTGGAGTTTTCGACGTATCTTAAGGTTTGGACAAAAACCATCTTCGCTCTGGTATGTTTACCTAACTTTAGGTACTCAATGGCAAGTTGAGAAGATCTTGATACATATTCTAACAGCAAGTCAGCACAGTGTTTCCGTGAACAATTCGAGACATACCGTCCAGGAGGTTCTCGTTATTTCTGATCAACGCTCGGAGTAGGTTTAAAGACTCGACCTTGGCTAGAACGAAACCCAACATGCCTAGTAGAGCGGAAAGTGATCCTGGGATTCGGTTAGTATCGGCCCATACAGAAGACCAATAACACTTACCCAGAAGTCGAGAAAGCCTCTCGATATCGTCAAAGACTGGCGCCGAGTCTGTTGCTTGACCATCGCTAACCCGAGCTTTGGTTTTTATCGTAGATGCTATCTAAATAAGCTCAAGCATTCCTTCGCGCATTCTTGACTCACATTTCGAAACTACTCTCGTTGAAGCTGGTTTCTTTGGGTCTGAAACCGCTCTCGATGCAACTTTGGTGGTTCTAATCGTTCTTGCAGGAACTTTCGCTATCGCATTCTTTCCCACGAGTCCAGTTTTGCTCGCCGCGCTTGTCGTTTTCACCGGAACTGAGTGCACCGAAGCCGGTGGTAGTAATAATGTCCTGAGTTCTGTCATAGCCTTTTTGGCCAAAGAATGAACCATATCAGTCGTTTCGGGTTGCTGATATGCCTGTAGAGCCTGGAGGAGGTGGACTGTTGCGAGTAACTCATGTCTCACTGAAGCTAATTCAGAATCGTTTCCGAGATCCTGTACTGGGTCAATGTCTACATCATGCATCCCTCCGCAGACTTACGGTTGATCCCGATCTTTCCTCGATATCCTTTACGATCTCTGAGAAACGGTCTGATCCAGCTCCCGTTTGAGCCATAATCATCAACATCTTGATTTGTACCCTATCCTATCAGCAACGACTTGCATTCATCGTCAACTCACCTCAAGCGCCGTATAGGCATATCTGCTCCGAAGTATAGCTTACTAGTCGCGTCGCAAAACTCTAGCAAAATCTCCCCCACCTCCTTCTCGTACACAGTTGCTATGAGAGCATTGATGAGCTTCTCCAGTATTATACCTTTAGCTGCCGGGGGGAAATCGATTTTGTCGATACATCTTGGTATTCTGCCTGATATCGTCGATGTATTAAACGTGACCGTCTGCACAATCCTGGTAAGAGCCGTACTAAAATCGGGAAGGCCTTGGAAGACGAAGTCTACTGAATGGCGCGTCGAGTCAACAATAATCTGCTGAACGATTGCCGCGGAGGTCTGTCCGATACCGTCAAAATACGCGTCGAGAGCAGCCTGGGTAAGTCAGCTCAAATCCGACTCACAATATACCTCAATCGCGAAGCTAACTCACCATCTTGTCATCCAGCTTGTATGCCACGACTCCGAATATCTCGAACCTCTTGCTCAACTGATCCTGAACGTCTTTCCATGGCGACTTCGCTTTCGTCTCTTCGTCCAATCCTTTTACCGTCTCCACTCCCCATACTGTAGCTAATCGGGAGAAGGTCAGACAGTCCTTGTAGTTGTTCTCCCTGTAACATGTGATAGCGATATTGTAAGCTGTCGCTGATAGACATCGTAGCCAATCTGCACATTCTACTGGCTGCGCTATCGTCTTGGCGATCAGGACTAATCGATGACCTCGTGCAAGGAGAGCAGACGAAGACGAAATAGTGAAGTGTGAGAAAGATGGTCTGGACAGAACCATGATCGTGTCTGTTGTACTAGCCAGAAGTTCTCGTATCGCCGAAGCAATATTCTGAGACGATCAGCTACGATCATGCAGCCAATAGGAACTCACAAGTGGAGACTGTAGGATATCTTCGACTAGATCAACGGCAGAGACGAGCCAGTGTTGAGCTGCAAGACTCAACGAGCTATGCGCATAGGCGGTGTTCTTTACCTCGTCTCCAACAGGTTCATCCGCCAGCTTGGTGCACGCCCGACGTATCCTTTCGATAGCTCTGATAGCTTTGGCGAGTACCGTTTGCGTTCCCGACGAATCATTCATAGTGGTCAAGGCATCCGCAAGACGGCCTAGACTGATCGATTGTAACGTACTCTCAGCCGCTGGACCAGTCAAATCCGTCGACTTGGCTGTGCAAGTCAGTAAAGGCACTAATAGCCTTACCAATATACTCACTTAGATGCTTATCCAAGACCAAACTCGCTTTCGCTAGCTCTCCACAGATCTTGGCGACAGTCAATTCTGCTTCCCCCATATTACTCTTCGCTTTCGGTTTGTCCGTTACTGCTTTGGCAGGGGCTGCTGGGGGAGTGGACGTCGAGTGTGTGGTACGCGGTGGTGTTCTAGGTGGAGTGGCAGGAGAGACTCTGGTGGAGGAGGTCATGAAGGACAAAGCTCGCTCAATTGCAGAAGTATCTCCCGCCTACTCGTTCAGCTGAAATCTCGACGAAAAGCAATGCAGATTTACCTTTCGGGCGAGACCAATCCAGAAATCCAATAGACTATTCCATTCTGGTCCTTGAAGCCAACCCTCCTCCGTCTTATGACTCACTACGCTTCCCACCCAACCTATCAATCTTCCAAGACTTCCTGAACATATTCTTAAGCCTTCCAAATCCCCGTTATTAGCAGTGACAAAAGCTGCCAAGTTCTTTTGAGTGTGAGCCCAATATTGGCTGGGAGTGGTCTTAGACGGCGGGTCCTTGGTACTCATCGTAAGAGGGAGGACAGCAAGTGATAAGTGTCGAGTGTGTAGCCAAAGGAATCGGTCGGGACATATGTAAGAAGTTAATTGCTGGTAGAGCATTTGCAGGAGGGATATTGTATTGTTTGTCGATATGGTCAAGGCTAGCTCCAGGGGATGTAATCGATTCGCTTTGACAGCAACCTCTGGGGCGGGAAGTGGAAAAGTATCTCTGACATCCTGAAGTTATCAGTCTTGTACAGTGTTATTGTACTCACGAGTTTTGAACCCAGTCCCAGTAATGCGATCCAGGAGCTCAGCATGGATTGAAGCAGTATCACCCGTACCGTCTCCTCAATTTCCTCCCCATCGGCTGCGCTTGGCATCCACGCCGTCTTCAGCCAAGCGGAACTTATTGAAGTCGTAGTCGAAGCTGATTTGCCGGGTTGTACCGCTACCGTTGTGGAGCCGGACTTAGCAGTTGTAGTAGGGTGAGGGGTAGGAGCCAGGGTAGCTGGTTCGAGTGCTTGGGGATTCGAATGTGATTGCGTATATCGCCGCAGAAGGCTGATACGAGTGTTGACCAGTTGATCTAGCGCTCTTTCATACTACAGGAGTCAGTAAGCTCATTACTACGTGAACTCCCTACTGACCATATTCAGACTTAACATCTTGGCGATTACTCCTAACGCAGCTTTTTCCACTTCCAACCCTTTCTTCCCTATCTGGCCTCCAATATCCAGCTCTCGCAATACCTTCAAGGCGCATTCACAGATATCCAGTAGATCTTCCACCTTCTCATCTGTCCATTCCATTTCCGCTACTTCCTTTCCTTTCCCCTTTGTGTCCGTACTGACCTTCTCGCTTTCCTTAGAGGGGGTATTGGGAGATCTATAGCCACTTCGGATAGCTAGAGTAATAGAGGTGAGATTGGTGTTGATAGCCGACATACTTCCTCTTGCTCGGTCGGCAACGGATACATCGGGTGCTGCCCATGGTAGTGTTGCTTCAAAATCCCGCTTGGGTCTAGCGACTGTTTTGACTGCCGGTCTCTTTGTGGCTTGCGTGTTTGGTGGTGCTGGTTTTCGAGTAGTGGCGGTTACTGTTGGTTGCAGCCTACTCGCCGCAGAGGTGGTCGCTGTCGTCCTGCTAGAAGTCGTTGTAGGCCGAGTCGAAGACGAGCTAGTCGCTTTACTACTTGATGCGACCGGAGCTCTACTGGTCGACGAAACAGCCGTCTTTGCTGACGCACTGGGTACTGCAGGCTTGGTCGAGCTAGTTGCAATTCTCCTCCTCGTGGTCGAAGGTCCACTACCACTTGGTCCATCTTGAGGACCCGGTTCACTAACTTTCAACACTCTCTCTAGATCTCTGGCCAATGCATCCCCTTCATCTACCTTTGTGATCGGTCTAGCTCGCCTCGTTGAGGTCGCGGTGGTAGGCTTGGTAGATGTCGTAGTCGTCGGCTCGACCTTTGCCCGAGTAACTCTAGTCGTTACCATGTTGACCCAATTCCTACCGAATATCAACAGATGAAACACAAAGAAAGTCACTCGCCTAAAACGCGAAGCGCGTCAACATGGATTCAAGGTATGTTAGGTTTGATTCCGTTTCCGTTCCTGACCACGTCATGATCATACCAGCAGCGGAATCAAAACTTACCACTGAATTACGGTTGAAAGAGATTTCAAGCTGTTAACATAGGTACAATAACAATAATACAACAGTAAAATGGTAAGTATGATCGTATGAACGGCAAAGATTGAAGGCTAAATAGATCAGATCATCCCAGTCAGGTGTTTCTCGTGTGGAAAAGTGGTTGGAAACTTGTGGGAGAGTTACCTTGAACTTCTCGCTGCGGGTATTGATGAGGGGTAAGCGGATTCCATTGATCAACATGAGTCCAGTGGCTAATATGATTAGTGATGCTCTGGATAAGCTACAACTGTCAGCTATCTCATTCAGCCGTTGTCTAATAAGCTGACATGGACTGTAGGAGAAGATACTGCTGTAGACGTATGGTCTTGACACATGGTGAGTAGGATTCGACCGTTGATAGGAAGGGCATGAGTGCTGATGACAACAGTTGACCTTATTGAGAAGCTTTTGCTTTACAACCGTACGTTAACTCCTTTCCGATCAAATCCCTGACTCAGCGATTGCTCGCGGATTATTGCTGACTCATTACAGCACACGAACGAGAAACTCGATAATAGACGGTCTTCACCTTCCAATACTCCCTGTACTCCTATACCCTTCTTTTCCGGTATCATGATAATGCAACGATTTATATACAAGATCGACACAGATCAGTACCTCTTAATTCCCTCGCCTCCGCCTGCACACCAAATACCGTCTTTCCCAGTAGTGAAGCTTTCTATACCCATGGCGTCCCATCCCGCCATTTCCTCTTTCACCGATACATCGATACTTGTCCCTTCAATGGTAACTCCTAGTCGACAAGGCATCCCGGCTGCTGTTCCCACTAGGAGATCATGTCCGTCGAAATGAAGTGAATAAACGGAACTTTCGTTTCGCCTTATGAGAGTAGGCTTCTCCAGGTTATCCAGTTTGCGTAGAGATATCACTCCGTTGATATGACCTGTGACGAGTAATCCTAGATCAGGGGAATAAGCCATTGAGACGAGATTTGAGTCGATTGACCAGGACATTCTTTTATGGGTCGAAATGTCCGTACCCAGCTCGTAGACTTCCAAACCGTCTTGCGTAGCTGCCAGTATCGCCTTGTCCTCATTCGAATACCCGAGTGATCTCAGAGACGAATCGTCTTCTACGATGATAACCTTCTTGACAGCCTTCTTCCCCTCCGTCACCCATTTTTTGACCTCCTTCCCTGATCCCACATCCCACAATCTCACTGTCCCGTCATTACTGCCTGAAACGACTTGTTTCCCCACTCCGATGATATCAATTGACGTGATACCCCTCGTATGACCTTTCAGTGTTCTTGGATTTATACCGTCTTTACCCCATACCCTAATTGAAAGGTCTGAACTGCACGTCAGGATGACCTAGATCATCAGAGTCTCTCCTTGTGTTAGTCCGTGAGAGAAGACCCACTTCTCCACTTGGAAACCATTTGACATCGAGAACATCTCCTACATGCCTTTTGAGCTCGACGATATCTTCCGTTCTACTATCTGATGAAATTGATATTATCACACAATAACCATCTTGTGCACCAACGACTATGTGCTGTGATTTCGGTGAATGGGAGATAGAGCTGATATGGAGGGGAGCCTGTATACTTTCAGTCAATGTACTTGAGAGGAAGAAGAAAGTGGTACGAACAGCCGTAGGCGAGGCTCTCTTAAATGGAAGATGTACAACCTGTCTAGGGAATTTGACGGGAAGATCGTTTATTTCTAGAGCTGGGATATCGACCGTAAAGCTGGTCTATAGACTGTCCAGCGTGGCTATAGGATTATCAAGTAAGAAACATACCTTGGTTACTCGTTTAATCTGTATACCTTCCCTTGAAACTAGATCCGACCCTCCTCCTTCAATGAATGATACCCTCGCTTTACCATGTATGGACGAACTTCCCGCTTTGTACTACATCACTATCAGCTTACCATTTGCCAAGTAGATTCAGAATCCATAGTGACGAGTCAACACTCACACCTGATACCCAGATATCCTCCTGACTGACAATACCTTGCTCGACATCATCAAAGACAGTCAACGCATCGTGCTTTGGCATCGTTAGCTTGTACTTCAGAACGCATGAGGGCGGAAGCTGACCTGTATATCTACATATGGTAGTGATCTGATCTCCATATTGTGAGTGAACTATTGTGGTGATATTGAATGAAAGGGAAAGTTGGTATACAGAACAAACTTGTAAGCGTTTATTGTGAGTTTCAAGTGGACACACCTCCACTTTGTGATTTCATCTCATGGTCGGTTGTACACCTTACCCAAAGATGACAAACAAACGTGAAATAGCTTCGCAGTCTGTACTAAGCGGATAAAAGATCAACCATGCATGTATATGTTCTCGTCACAAGATTCATTAATTACCCCTTGTTCATCATTTCGTATTATCCCTCTACCAAGTTCTACACCTTCCTCCACAGATTCCTCTCGTCGGTCCATACAGCCATCACCTCATGATATCACATTAGAACAAGCATACGCTAAGACACTCATCAGCTTGCGATCAGATGATGAGTAGAGGAAACCCACAAGTTACTTGGGAAATCGGTCCTTCCTGGCACTCTTCTCGCTTCGTCCAGTAATTCTCCAGACCACCATCCATCTTCTGGGGTTGACGTCACAGCAATGATATCCCCAGCTTGGAAATCGAATTCTGCACCGGACTGAGCTCCATAATCATATAATGCTTTCACATCTATAGATATTAGCCCCGTCCAGTTTTCTAAGGAGAGGAGTACTCACAGAACAGGACAGGTTGACCTGTAGTGGACCATTGACCGGTAGGAGCCGCGTTGGTAGGTACCTGCCCAGGTTGCGGGCTGGGAGATCGACCTCTTTGAGTCTGTTGTTGCTGTTGTTGTGGTGGTTGCTGCTGATACTGCGGTTGTTGTTGAGCATAAGCAGGTTGAGGACTAGGAGCACGGTATCCGCCGTAACTCTGTTGAGCTTGCTGTTGTGGCTGCTGAACAGGGGGAGCGGGGGAAGCAGATCGAGCGTACTGATTGGTCGGTGCGCCATATGACTGCTGATGTTGGACTGCAGGCGGTTGCTGCTGCTGCTGCTGCTGTTGATATGGGTATCCCGATTGACCTTGTTGTGGATGCCCATTTTGCTGTTGGTAACTTTGAGACTGAGCTGGAGACATGGGATTCTGGGAGTAAGGTGATTGTGCCGCTGGTGGTGCCTGGGCGGGAGGGTTAACTTGTGAATACGAGGGATAATACTGCTGTTGTTGTTGTTGTTGAGGCGCTTGTTGACCATACTGTGGTTGAGGACTCTGACCATATGTTGCTTGTTGTTGAGGTGCAGGGCTAAAGGCCTGATTGCCGAATCCAGAAACAGGTCTGGCGAATGCGCTGCCTACCGGCGATTTTGGCGGTTGTCCATATCCAGCGCTAGCTCCTTGTGCATGTCCTTGAGCTGAGCCATGTCCCTGACTCTGATTTGGACCTCCATGTCCGATCGAACTCTGTCTTCCGTACTGCTGTTGCTGATCATACATACCTCCGTACCCGGCTCCTTGGCCCTGTGGCTGTTGTTGTGATTCTTGATACTGCCTTCGGTATGCCTCTGCCATTGAATCATGACTGACCCCTCCCTTCTCATCTAGGGAGATACCAATATTCTGCGGTCCGAGATTACCCGATCGAATCACTGGACTTGGGCTCGGTGATCGGAAAGCAGGTGGTTGTGGAGATGGACTCCTTCCTCTAGCTCCGATACCAGCAAATCCTTCTCTCTGCGGTCCAGGAGATGGCGGTGCTTGCTGTGGCTGCCGAGGAGGAGCTCCTTGGGAAACATTCGAGTTAGCTCGTGATCTTCTTGAATTGATAGATCCAGCTCGAGATCTCGATCGTTCACCCGGGAAAGCTTGATGATACTGCGATAGGACCTCGTCCGCTATATGAGTAGCAGGTTGTCGAGGAGCTTGCATCATCGCAGGGCTAGGCCCCCGATTAGCCGGTTGACCCGATGGCGAAGCAGGTCGAGAAGTAGGATGAGCACCGACGATATCATCTGCGAAATTAGAATAGTTGACTGATTGCCGATTATCCCTCGAGGATTGTTTGTGGAATTCGTCCATTGATTTGGCGAGTGCCGCAGCGGTATGACCACCAGGTGGAGGTGATAAACCCATATCAATAGAACCTCGGGAAGTAGCCTGTTGTTGCTGGTACGACATTCGATGGTTGTTCTGTGGTCCAGGTCCAGGTGACGGAGCTCCTCTCATACTGTTTGACGCAAAAGCAGCAGGTCCAGGTGAAGCGGGCGATTTTATTCCGCCCATCGCACTACCAGCCCTTACGGAACCTTCATTCGAGTAGATAGAGTCCGCTCGTCGATGCGAGGGATTGCGCCTAACGCTATCCGGTGGAGGTGGTTCCCGTCGGAGATTAGCCAGAGCTCGAGCCATTGGATCGTCCTCATCATTGATATCTCTAGATGGAGTCGGCGGTCCTTGTCGAGAGGGGACTCGAGGTTCAGGCATTGTCATGGACTGTGGCGGAACGGGAGGCGGAGGCATCGAAGATCTTCTATCCGGTAGATCTTGTTGAGAAGTTGGTTGAGCTGTCATACCTGGAAGGGCGACACCGCCGAAAGGCTTGCTGACCTTTTCAGGGGATTCAATACGGGGTCCCGAGTTGATGTTTAATCCACGCATCTCAGGCTCAGGTGTATCTCTTCGGATATCTTGGATAGGCGGTGCGATCTCTGCTTCTCTTTGCGGCGGCTGAGCATGGTCAGAAGCAGAAACGGGTGGTTTAGTCGAGATCCGACGGAAGTTGGCGTGATGGTAAGTCGGCTGAGTAGGGTACGATTCTCCAGCGGAGTAGTTGATGAATCGTGGGGGATCTAGCGGTTGATTAGCTTTATTAAATACTGGAGGGGGGGTGTGAGACTCACCCGGTATACTATCTCCTGTACCCCATCCTCGGACGAAAGCAACCATGTCACCTTGTGGCTCGAATTGTTCTAGCTTCTCTCGAATTCGCTCACACGACTAGCTCAAATCAGCTTCCGCTGCAAGATACGAGCAGAGATCAACTCACACTATCATCTTCGACGCAAACCTGAGAGACTGCATTGGCATAAGCCCAAACGATATCTTTGGTCAACGCTAATCGATCTTCTTCCAGGTCTTGGACATGCTATGGTGTATCAGCTCTACCTTGTCGCCTAAAATTAAAGCTTACATCGCAGAAACTTTTCCATTCTGATTCCCATTTCTGACTCGTGTTCTCCATGACTCTTACGAACTGTCGGAAATCCTGCTCATTCCCTCCGATAGTCTGATGGATCTTTCCGAGTTTTTGCTGAATCTTGTCTAGTTCCTTTCCTTGGACGAGAGAGCTATTGGCAGTGTATGAATTGAGCTTGAGACAATCTGATTCGTATCGCTCTTTCGCCTGGGTTTTCATCAGTGATAAACTCTAGAGTAACACCCGACCCGCTCACCTTGTTCACATGACCCTCCTGTAGTCCTTTGTTCTTGAATGACTTTTCGACACTTCCCTGTAGGCCTTTCTTCAAGTTACCTAATCTTACTCCAAACTCTGCTGTTGGTCCTTCTACACTTTGTTTCAATTCCGTCGCTAAAGCTGAATGATAACTCGCTTGTTGACCTGTCTCCGTCAAGACGTTCTGTAAACTTGTAGCCAAATCTCCAATCTCATCTTTCCCCAAGATCGTCTTTGATAATTTCCCTAATCTCTTAGCATACTCATCTTCAATAGCCGCTCTTTCTTTCCAAAACGATCGTAATTCCTCGACTGTCCTACCTGCCCCTCGTAATCTTGCCATGAGAACTTCATAACCTCTATCGCTCGGACCCCAAAAGGAGTTGCAGAAATCAAGTCGGGGATCATTCAGGTCTTCTTCGTTCAAGTGAGCGGGGTTTGGTCCTGATCCATTGTATAATCGAGCGAGAGATGTAGTCGATTGAGAACGATTCGGCCCGGGTGGTGGAGGGGGTTGAGCCATGTTGAAGTGGCTGGCGATA
>JALPCA010000392.1:0-12366 GCA_026538345.1 Cryptococcus sp. GC_Crypt_4 | reverse complement strand
TCCTCCACTATTGTGACTCTTTCGCGATATTGATTCGGCACTCTTAATCGATGATCCTTGGACTTTTCTCTAAAGTCTTGTATCGAAGTACTGCGTAAGTATGCTTGATCCTCCATGCCCCTCACTGCTTCCTGCCAGATTGCCTTGGCAGCTTGACGTTGAAAGCTCTCGGTGGCTATGCCTCGATATGACAATCTAGAAGGTCCAGCTCGAGGACCTACTGATGTGCTAGCATGACGAAGCATGGCGGGTCGAATCGATACTACCGATAGCGAATTCCAGCAGAATGATTCAATCAGAATATATCGTGAATCACAGGTCATAGCCATGGATCGAGCAGTGGGTGACTGAAATCTAAAGATAACGGGATCAAATACACGTGTCTCTCTTGTTCCTGGATAAAATGTTTGAAAAAACAATCCAATGGAAAAATGAACTCTGGCCGTCCTTTGTTCCGGGCATTTTAACTTTTTCCAATCTCTCGTCGTATTTAACACTTTGTATATCACTTTCCTTCCTCTCTCTCCCCCTCAAAAACAGTAAAACTAGATCAAAATGTTGCTTTACACTGATATTATCACCGACGATGAGATGCTCGGAGACGCCTTCCCTCTGTATGTGACCTTTTCATCGACATGTCTTCACACGTTCTATATCTTGTCTGTCTAGTGCTGACGTGTGATCAGTAAGGAAGTCGATGACATCGCTTACGAGGTTGATTGCCAAATGATCCTTGTCCAGGATGGTGATGTCGATATCGGTGAGTTACACGTAGCTTTCATCCAGTCGCGTCGTATCTGACTCGCGTTTCAGGAGGAAACCCTTCCGCTGAGGAGGCTGAGGAGGCCATGGCCAACGGTGCCGAGCAAGTCAACAACGTTGTCCACTCTTTCCGACTTCAGACCACTACCTTTGACAAGAAGGTGGGATGAGTGTCATATACTTCAAAGACGATATCTGACGTCACAGTCATACCTCACCTACCTCAAGGGTTACATGAAGGCCGTCAAATCTCACCTCGAGAAGACCAACCCGGAGCGAGTCCCAGCTTTCGAGAAGGGTGCCCAGGCTCTTGCCAAGAAGATTGTCGGTAACTTCAAAGACTACGAATTCTACGTTGGAGAGAGCATGAACCCAGAGGGTATGGTCGCCCTTTTGGTAAGCTTACAACACTCTTTTCTCGATTAGCACTAATCCGCAATCAGAACTACCGGGAGGACGGTACCACCCCATACTTCACTTTCTGGAAGGATGGAATGAAGGAGGTCAGTCACTCCTCTGAAATGATCGACAGAACGCTGACTCGTTCTTTAGATGAAGATCTAAGCTTTCCATTTCATTTTAGCATTGGGTTACGTTGTCTTTCTTATCTTCCATCATATTCCCTCTGCATAGACGCACGATGCACTGTGTGGAGTTTCAGTAGACGTCTTCAGCAATAAGGATCAAACGGGATTTTGCATCTAGTCTTCACAGGTTAATCATTGCTCTCTAATGAGACTGACTCCTCGGTAAACTATCCCTGAAATCAAATCCCTCATGACATGACGCTACTCTTGTCGGACTGCAATAACTCCCTTAGCTGAAATTGTCTAGCTCACTCAAGTCTCCTATATAATCCAAGGGATTATCACCTAGGGACCACAGATTTGGGTCATAATCATCATTCGCTTGTAGGCTTTGCATTTCGAAGACATTGTTCGAAGGAGTTTCGCCACCATAATCGCCGTGATGGCTCAAAGTGTATCCAGGCGTACTGGCATAGCCCACAGGAGTGGAAGTGTTCGTAAATGTTTCATTTACTGGCGCACTATAAATCGAGATTTGGTCATGTTGATTTCTAGTACCAGTGAATGACCGTGCCGAATCGACGTACGCCGAATTTGTTCGATATGGTTGTCGTGAATAAGAATTCTGTGATGTATATCGGTTCAAACTTTGATTGATGAGGGAGCTATACATCGGTGAAGTCAGCTCGGAAGGGTCAAAGGCTGATTCAGGTAGATCTCCAGGTGCTACCACCGATGGATATTGTAGACCGGACATGTCAATATCTCGACTCATGCCTCCAATGTCATCCAATTCCGTCATGAGATTTTGGAAAGCTTGCTCGTCCATTGGCGGCACACTTCTTCGCGACATACGCCGAACATCGGTCGGCTGATTACGGACACGAGGGCCATGATGTACCATTGGGGTCCTGGGACTGCCAACGAAAAAGCCTCTCATATGTCCAGAAGTATCAGGCTCCCGTATACCGGATCGCAGGCCATAAGGATCGGGCTGGTGTCCTTGGGCCAGTCTCACATTTGTGTCCAGCATGGGGAAATCAACTGGATAATACTGGTCATATTCTCCTATGACTGAGTCCCCTGCTCGGGAGAGCATGGTATTAGATGAATCGAGAGGGGTGTCTTGGTTTAAGTCCAAGCTCCAATCCACTGTCGATCCGTTCTGAGGCTGAGTCGATGCTTGACCACTGATATGCTGAGTTTTATCGAAGTAGTCCCTCCGCATTAAGATTAGATCCAACTCACTAATTGAAGGATCCATCAAGCCTGCAAGTAGATTTAGATTGGCCGCCTGGTTATAGCCCGAGTGTGTCATGGGATACCGGACCTGACCATGTAACGCTGGACTTTGCGTGGACGTCCTATTTGCGAAGTCGCTACTGTGAACTGAAGAAGTGGCTACTGCAGGTCCAGGGTATTTCATGGGTATTGGAAATTGGAAATTTAAGTCATTGTGAATTATTGGGGGAGGCGACATGGTGAATGAGGAGAACGTGCTAGTTTGGGGCAATCCTGAAATGGAATTCGAAGTCGGCTGCGACTGTGGCTGTAGGTTCAAGGATGTACCCACATCATCCATCTGATGGCTAGTGTTAGCGTCTAAGGAAGAAAACGGATCGAAAGACATCATGGGTAGGTCTTGGGACATTTGTCGGACAGCTCTGGTCGTCCAGTTTTCCATGCCTTGACTCGTACTCCTGTTCATGACAGACTTCATCCGCTTACTCGACTGTGTCCCTGCTTGCCTGTGAAGGTCATACCTATCCGAGACACTGATTGAGGCGGCGGGCTGGTATCTGGGTTCTACTGCGTATGGTCGTTTCAGTGACCTACCAGATGCTTCCAATATGTGCCTATCGAAAGCTAACGAATCAGGGTATTGGATTTCTGGATCTTGAACTCCTCTTAATGAATCATCTACATCGAGAGGCTCCATTGAGTGCAGGTCTGGGACAGGGTTATCTTCCTCTTCGTCTTCTTTCTTCGTATCGCCACTTGAGCCGAAAGAAGCAGCAGTAGGTAGCGATACAGACAGAGAATCGACTAAGCGAGTCAGCATCGGCACGACGCGAGCCGCATCTCACACTTACCTGCGCTTGGCCATATTTGATCGACTGGGCGGTATTTGGATGTGTGAATCCCTGGGCGATAATATGGTTGACCTGTATTATCAAAATCAACAATGTGATTTATCGGTTCAACCTCTTGATATCGGACGGAGTCATCGATCCCTACCGTGTGTTGGATGTCGGACTCGTTATTTGGTAACTGGCTGAGATCTCTTAAACCCGGAGATGGAGATAGAGGGGGTTCATCGAAGCCTTGTCCGAAGTCATCGATAGTGTCATCTGCCGGCAAGTTCACATCAGCTTTCCCCTTGCCCTTGTCTCGACGAGGATCAGGAATTTCCTCCACTTCATCTTCTTCGTCTGACGACAAGTCTATCGGTTCATCCACCGTTCCTTTGCTATGATCGTAATCGGCCTCGACATTAGTTCGCAAAGGTAGAAGGGTAGAATGTCAACTCACTTTGGTGCTCAATAATTTGACCTCATCAGGGTCGAATGTGAATACTGATGATAAGAAACTGGGGTCGACCGTAACAGACTCATCTAAGTATTATTGTCAGCACACACTCTACTCGAGTGCAGGTCGTCCAAAGAGATCAGCTATACCTGATTTGTCAATTTCTTCGATTTCGATAGGGTTCTCTGACTTTATGTATGCTTGGTGCGCTTTACCGTGACCTCCAAGGACTGTATCTATATTTGCTCCTTGTTTGAATATATTGGAAGACATATTGACAGGTTTGATTGTATTCGTTAGATGATCATAAGGCGAAAACACGCAGAGGGAGTTAGGAGTCTTACATTGGATAAAGAATCGTTTACATACTTCGAGTGGCTAAGAGCGTCGTTACAAAGTACACAAAGGACCTTGGTCAAGTGAAATCGCTTTGACTGCTCACATCGGAGGGGCCGCACGGAGTAACAGCATAGTGGCGAAATCCTTTGTGCAATTCGAGCATTCCACATAGGGGCAAATCAAACCAAAAGCGTCGGCTTTGCCCAATCATAAAGTAGGTTACTATTCTACACCAAAGGTCTCTCTATCGCAAGTTTTCTACTCATGCATGTCGCCCAACCATCAAACATAGATAACAATCGCCTGATATACCCCGGAACACACGTTTCAGCGCAATCCCTTGGGAGACTATCTTCCAGAATGCGCATTCGAGCTTTCATCAGCAAGCTTTTCGAGAACACCTTCAAGTTCCTTCACAGTCTCAGGCTTGTAGTCACTGAGAGGGCCCGCGATTGTGTGGCTTGACTTTGAGGAAGAACCTTGTGTAGTATCGTTTATCTTGACTTTAGCGAAGAGGTTACCAGTACGAGTGACCTCAGTTTCCGAATCACCAGACTGATTATCATCCTGACCCTGGATACGAGAAGTATCGCGACCAAACGCTGAGAACTGTGAGAAACCTCGGTCGTACTCGTGTGGATCGGCAGCAGCTGGCATAGAGGGAACGAGAGCTACTATAGTCAGAACTGTAATGACCTGACAATCCAAACGAACCTGTCGAAACGACTGCACCAGACTCAGCAGAGGAAGCTATGGTACTATCAGCGATTGCGGGATTGCAAAGCGAGACTCATCGTACCGAGTCTGCGGCGTTTGCGCTCGGGATCACCCCTTGTTGGGCTGACTTGGTCGAACTCAACATCAGCACTCTCATTATCAGATACTTGCTCCTCTTCTTGTTGACTACGAACACCTTCGGGGGCTTCGTCCTCCTCGTCACTTGAGCTGTGAATGCTGATGGGAGCCTGACCTGCTTGTGAATCCTATTCGACGTTATTGATTTTCATATCGAGACCAGTACTACTTACAGGGGGTCTGAGCCCTGCTTGAGCATGATCAGGAGGATTGGTGAACACGTCGGAAGGATCCACATACACCCCAGGTGTAGGAAATCCTACATAAGGTCAGTTTATGTACGCGTGTATATGGGATCTTACGCGTGATGGTGCTTTGGCCCTCGTTTCCACGCGCTGAGGAACCAGTGGCTGAGGGTCCATAAGAAAATGGGATCTTATTTCGATTCGCCCCAGGACGCCAAGGGTCATCTGAGTTGCCAGACATTGCGTTGTTGGTATCAGTGAATGAAGGAGAAATGAAGGAATTACAAAAGCAAGTGGGGAACAAACATCGTACTTATACCCCCACCAGGCGATTTGGGCGTAATACCGCCTTCTCACATGTACAAGGGATATGTAGTGTGATCGAATGAGAAGCGTTTGAAAACGTTCATCCTTTGAGCCCTTTGTCTACCCGAGTGTTGCAAGCTAATCTGAAAGTGCCACAAATAGTAGTTGGATTACCTTTTGTGACACGATCGGTCAGTGGCGAATTAGGAAATCTAATTGGTTCATAATCAAGATTAGGAAAATGTTCGGGCGAACGGGTTGCGATTGTTTCGGTTAAAAAAGATATCCGGTCAATCTATCGGTTATCCTCTGTTTGACTTTACCCAGACTTATGATGATGATTTTGCTATCATCATGCTGTATAATCTCGACAAGGTAGAGAGATAGTAGATCGCTGTAAACTGGGCAACCCTCACCCAAGTACCGCCTTGAATCAATACAAGACGAAATACAGCTCACAGCTCAATCCCATTCCACAGTTTCCGCCGATCATTTTTTTTCCAGTAATCCCCTTAATCCCCTTCCGATTCTATACACCATGCCTCCCTCACATCGACAACCCATCTCTTCATCTTCCACTCCATCTTCACCCTCCTCGTCCAATCTACCTCGATCTAAATCACTCACATCAATGGCACAACTCACCCCTTCCACGCCTTACTCTCGACCCCCTCAATCACAACCGTACATGGTAGCTCTATCCGGTTGGCCTGAACCGATATTCATATCGAATCCGGGTACGAGATCCCGTCATGATGAAACGATGCCCGACCTCAATTCTAACCAATTGAGAGATGGTATAACCTTCTCAAAACCCAGCAGCCCAAAGTTGTCTTCTACCAATACGGCTATCGCTTCAGCTTCATCGTCTTTGGCGAGTTCCGTTGGAAGTTCAACTGCAAATGGAAAGATACCTTCGACTAGTATCTTTTCCAAGGCATGCATGTACTCTTCCAGGTCTGATGGAGAGGATTGCAAACTTCCTGGACATCCGGATCATGTTGGATATGCTGCTATCTGGAATAGGGAGAGGAACGGCGTACCTAGTGTTAGTGGTAGCGGGAATGGAAATGGATCGAACACCAGTTTTGGAGAATCTCATCCATTTCCCACTTCCTCGGCAAGAGGTACACCTCATCCTTCACCGCCACCCTCGGTCAAATCATCACCTATCTCTGCGTCAGCGAGATCTCGTCAATATCAACCAGTACGCCAATCATCATCCGATTATCATCGTAGATCGACCTTCAAAGATCCAAGATATCACCCTCATACAGGAGTCATGAGTAATCGGGGTCATCTTCCTTTAGCCCCAACTTGGTCTTCTTCAGCATCAACCTCATCCCCTTATCCTATTCATCCAGTCACTTCGCCCATGCCGACGGGCGTAGGAGTCAAGGTTCAGGCGGGTCAGAGAGGGACTGGAATCTTGGTGATGACATCTGTACCGGACGTTTATCCTCCATCTAATCAACAATTGGGACCGTCAGCAGCAATCTCTGGAACAAGAACTATCGGTGTGGCCACGGAAGTCTATCCTAGGGATCCTGATTCAGCTTTCCTGTGGGGTCCTAGTGCCGTTGTACCAAGTAGAAGCGAGAATGAAGATGCGGAGATGAGGTCTTGAGCGCAAGGGAGATGGGAAAGAGGATCTATCGAAAATCAGTTTGACCAAAATGTGTATAAATCTAAAGTATATCAGTATAGTCGATCGTTAACAATTGTTTCCTTATCAATGCATGAATCGCGTATCGCATCCTCACACCAGGATCTACAATCAGTATGTCTAAAATCTATCGCTCGGAGACGGGTCTACGAGTATCAGTGTTGATCGAGTACCCTAATAGACACTTACATTCGCATTTGCCGTTGTCTTCTGACTCCCGCTATTATACTGAGAATCAGAGCGATTAAACATCCTGTGGTCGATAATCTGAAAGCTGAAGAGTAACAGCCGGCTCCTAGGAGACAATCATGTTTACCAATCTCGTGGCCTGAGTCGACCTCTGCTGCTTTCTTGAAAAGGTTTCGAATCATCTCTGCAGGTAATGTATCGGAGTCAGGAGACCCGATCCGACCGAGCTATTGGTATCAGCGGTTGTACAAGTATGGAGTTGTACTTACAGTGTTGGAATCATACACTCGTCCAAAGAGAAGGTTGAAGATGTTCCCGCCGATGACAGGCGCAACGCATGTCCAGCCGTAGTTCTCCGAGTATGTCAGCTATGCAATCGTCCTTAAAGCCATGAAGCTCACTTGACTGAAATGAGCTGTAAAGGTATTAGCGCAGCTCAAATCCATGGTCGCACAAGTACTCACGCATTCCGAACCATTCTAAGATGAGCATTGGCATTACATTGAACAGGCTGCCATATGGTAGTCCAAGAATTGTAGAAACTATCCATAAGTGCTTGACATCGGTGGTGTTCAAAGCTGTAATCTGTGATATGATGAAGACAAGGGCAACAAGTGGTAGGAACCAGATCTGAAACGGTCAGAACACGCTCCGGATCGGTTTGACCTGTGACTCACCCTCGGCATTCCGTATCGGGTTTTACAGAAATCGGTGAAGATGCCTATACAATGTCAGTGGGTCTAACCCCGAGTTGGATTCGCCAGACTTACCACCGATGATACGCCCAGCACAATTGTATATACTGACAGTTGCGACCTGCTTCGCTTGCCACCCTGCAATGACCTTCTTGTCATAGTCCAGCTGTCCATTCCTCCCTAGAGCCAATGCGATCGTACCCGCGTTATTGATATACATCAATCCCGTTCCGCATAGTAGTGATAATATCGCGAAGAGCAGCCAGAAATCCGGCGAGTGGACCAATTGGATCGGACTATATGCCACGGGAATAACTGGTGTTTGCAGTAATCGTTTAGCCGATGCTGATCGTATACGTTCAGGTAACTCCTCTGACAATCGACGTTGATGCTCATGATGACGGCCCCTTCTTGATGGTGATTGGGATCTGGTCAATTCCAGTGAAGTCGATCGTGTCCTTGATAGGACATCTCCATGATACCTCTCCTCATCTTCTAAAATCTCTTCTTCTGAATATGAAAGCCTTTCGTACCCTCCGAGTTCTTTTGGCGGAACGGGCGTGATCAAGAAACTTCCAACAAACATCGGTATCCCCGTTCCAAATATCAACAGTACCAACAATCCACCTGCATCGCCACCGTAAAGGAAGTGACCGAGAGTACTGAATGTGAAAGCGCTAAGTCCAAATCCAGCTAAGACAGTACCTGTCATTGAAGCTCGAGTGTTATCGCCAAAGGATTTGGCAATAGCGTTTACAGCAGCTGATAGACCAGCTGAGCCACCTGTTCCAGTCAAGAACATTGCGAAGGACAGTACGAAGAGACCAAAGTGAGAAGGAGGAAGAGATGGATCCGATCGGATGGGAATGGTAAGGTTGTAGAAAGCGTGAACGACCGAGTATCCGACGAATACGCATATACTGCCGATGAGCAGCGGTCTATAAGGTTTCAGCTTTGATAGTTAATACTGTCTGAAAATCATCAACGAACAATCGTTGTCCTCGAGAATCGACTATCTTGCCAAACCTGGATGATCAGTATCAATCCGCCGTTGTGTCGAGAACAATCTTACAGAGGTCCAGTCAAGTACATCCCGAGGTTACCAGCTGTTCCAACCAAGTTAACTTCTGTAGAGGAAAGATGGAGTTGCGTGGCAAGTTGCGGAGCATAAGCTGAGGTGTGTTAGCTTTTCGAAATCTGGTCGCCATTTCTTAGCGCGAGACTGACCAGAATACCCCTAAAGTGGAATCAGCAGGTGTCAGGAGTAAATGCACAGCCAGACTCACATAGTTGGAACCACTTTACACCGTTATCAATAAAATCCATCACGTAAAAAGCGATACTTACCTAGCCAGAGCCACCAAGACCGCCATGATAAACGAGACCGCTCTCTTCGTGTCCAGCTTTGACCATTTCTCTCTTACATCCATACTGCCCGGCATATCTTCTATATCTCTCTTCAATAACACTTGCCTCTCCTCTGTCATCCGGATTTATCCTAATATCAGCCAAATGAAGAGGAAAGAGTGTCGTCGTTGATGTAATTGATAAGTGTGTCCTTAGTGCGATGATAGCATGGAGACTCGCGGAGATGACCGATGAGTTGAATTTAGGTCACGTGATCGATCGCAAGTCGCGTCAACCGTGTTTCAAAGTCTTAACTTCGAGTAATGTTCAGTGTTCACATTTAGATGAAAACATAACATATGGCGACTGGCTAGACCAGATTAGCTTTTCTTGAGATCTGAAGTGAGGGATACCTGAAGAGGAAGAGACAATATAATGGCCCCCGTGCCCTCAAGAGAAGGAATCATCTTCGCTTCTTCAACGGCCATCACAACACACTCCCTTCAAAACAACTACACTATACCTCCAAATCATCATCTTGCCGGAGAGATCATCGGCAGTCTTGACAATCCTGGAAAACATGTAGGAGCCAGGATATCATGTCGGATCCAGAATGATAGCAGACCGACCAGCGATTATGTGATACCGAAACGACCTGGAACGACTCCTTTCACCGTTGTTCTAAAGTTACTCCCGGTTGTTGATACAACTTCTAGTAGTCCGGTCGATATGGATGATTTGAAGAGACAGACCAAAGAGGGTTATACAAGATTACTAAAGTTGACAAAGAAGACTGTCAAGGTGGATATCAGCGGAATGAAGGTGGACACATCAAAAGATGCGGATGAGAATGGGTTGATTGTGAATATGAGAGGAGCTGGAGATTGTCTAATTAGTTTATCTTCGGGAGAGACGATACAAATCCTGCCCGGTGAGCTCAATATCAGGCGAAACCAATGTCTTCTCAACTGACAATATAGTTCAAATACCACCACCACGAAGTCAAACTCCAGCTTGGTATAGCTCACCCGAAGATTCTGTAGGAACACCTCAAGCACAAGCTCAAGCTGGTCCTTCTACCCATATCCCCGACAACCCAAAACTCCGACCTCTTACATCTCACATCATACCATCGTTCAGCAAGATCCCCCCTGTTCATATCAACGCTCAGGCAGGGACATCTACCACTTTGACGAAAGAAGCTACAACAGGATTGCATTTCGCTAAGCGGAATTCCTCGCCAGAACGGATATCTATCGCCAGTACACCGAAGAAAGTCCGCATCGATGAGGATCTTGGACGGATTGACGAAAGTTTAAGTCCGCCTCGTGCAGACTCGCCGCCTTTACCGAATGATGTTTCCCTTGAGATGCATATTGTGGAAAGCGCCTGGGGAGAGGCCATGGAGATGGAGATGGATCAAGGTGAATCGTATGATAATGACGCCAGTGGGATACGACCCTCGCCTACTCCCGACGTTACATCGGCACAAAGAGAGGGAGGTCATAGAAAATCAGATGAGATGGAAATAGATGCACCGCTCAATCTATTCTATTCATCACCACCGACTCCTCCACCGGAATCGGAATCACAATCCCTCGAAACACCCGAACGGCCAGTCATCTCTCGATCGATATTGGTGGACCAGGTGAAGACAACGGTGGACACAACAGAGGTGATTACAAGTTCAGCTGATTCAGATATACCCATCAATCGGGCTGTGATCCGACAAACGAATAATGGATTTGCGAACCGGAAATTGGCTGTACAGCGTGATGCTGTTCCAATATCGGACTCTCCCCCACTCGAAGCAGAGTCTACAAAGCCTGTACCCAGTGGTCCGGATGCGGACATGGGTGAGGACGTATCAGCCTATACTGTGGTAACAAAGAAGCTCGCGAGTGCACCTAAGAGTCCACTTAAGAGTCCTATAAGAGCTCCGATTCGAAGCCCAACCCGATCTCCGACCAAGATAGTACCACAGGCTCTTCCTACGCCTGTCGTCACATCGCTTAATACCCCTCCGCCTGAAATACCCACGAGAGAACAAGCGGAATCTTCTGCTCTTGCGCAAAGACGACAAGAAGCAGAAAGAAAAGCTAGAGCGGAGCAGCAAGCGCAGAGAGATTTGCTTGAAGCGCAGCGGAGGCAAGTAGAAGACGATGAGGAAGCGCTCAAAAACCCGGTACAAGTCCATGTGAGCCATGTCTGCGAGATACAGGCATGCCTGCTAATATGCTAATATCATAGGGTCTGACCTATAGCTTACTGGATGATCTAAAAGTCGGGACTATCACCAATGTGATTGGGATCTTTATAAGTCTTGCGCCGTATAAACAAACACAGAGTAAGATCAGATATCTATTGGTCAGCAAGCGATGCTAACAGAAGTCAGCAGGGGACTGGGTAGCAACTATTATCATTGGCGATCCGAGTACGCATATTGATGGTATTGCCAGTGATGATATTGCTCTCACTATCTTTCGACCTCAATTGAATCACTTACCTACGAAGTTGAGGAGAGGCCAGCCTATACTGGTTCGAGGAGTCAAGGTAAGACAGTCCTCTCACCTTGCTCTTTACAGTCGTTAACAAGAAAGATTACCGAGTTTAACGGGAAGAAAAAGGGGAACGTATATTCAAACGAAAATAATAGTTGGGCCACGCTAGACGCGCAGGAAAATCTGAAACACGGTAATGGAGATGGATCGAATTTACACCCCCCGATAGGGACACTTGAGATCACAAGGATGAAAGCGCTGAAGAGGTGGTGGCAGACTGTGGACTCCGATCTTAATGTTAGTCATGTGGATGAAAGGGTTCCAAACGGAGAGGGGGATTTCGCCAGTGGGAACAAGAGAGGAGAGAAGACGCTCAGCGAAATTCGCGATCGGGATTTCTTCGATGCCACTTTCAAAGTTAGTACCATATTGCCAGCAATAGATTGAAACTAGAGTATACTAACA
>JALPCA010000391.1:0-12376 GCA_026538345.1 Cryptococcus sp. GC_Crypt_4 | reverse complement strand
CCTCTCCATCATTCGGATCCAACCCATCTCAACCACGTCACGTCTCTTCTAGTGTCGCCCTGGGTGGTGGACGAGAATCTCTCTCACCAAGACCAAACTTTGGTGGTAGTGGCAGTAGAGCTGTCTCTGGAAGTGCAGCTGGTGGATTTGGTGTAGGTGGAGCAGGAGCTAGACCTAGCTCAGAGTTCTTACCGGGAGGTATGGGAGGTCTAGGTGGGATGAGGAATGAAGCGAGAACTCCAGAAGCAGAACAGATTGATCAGTGGTTTAAACATCTTGCAAGTTGGGAAAATACTTTAGAGGAGATGGCTGCTGCTTCGACCGATCAAAACTTTACGGAGGAGCTGGGCGCAATCGAGCAATGTGAGTGGGCTTATTGCTCCAAGAGGTGTACTGACAACTTCAGGGTTTAGAGTACTCTCAGAGGCAGAGCGAACAGCTGCGCTCTACTCTTTGCTGCAACACTCCACTCCAGTACAGATTCGATTCTTCCTCAGTGTCCTCCACCACATGGCACAGTCTGACCCCATGACCGCACTACTCTCGCCAAACCCAAGCAGCGGTATGGAGCAAAAGTTTGCATCCCTCGGCATGAAATCGCCCAGCGCTGGTGGCGGTTCTGGCTTCTCTGGATCACCTACTGTCAATCAATTCCTGGGTCCCGAATCTGCTAGGGAAACTCTCGCACAGCCGACCAAGAATAACGCAAGACAGAATCGATTCTCCTCACCTGGTACACTTCAACCTTCCGATAGATGGCAAGGACAGCTTGATCAGGTTGTAGAAAGGGGTACTTCCCCAGGTGCAGAGTCGAACACCTCCAGTAGATCTAGATCCCCTCAACCTGATATCCGACCAAAATCAACCGATTTCAGCGGTAAAGCTGATCGTCGATCGCCTCGATTATCCGGTGGTGTAGGTTTAGGTCTTCATCAACCTGTTCCCGAGGCCGCTTCACCTCTCACCTCGCCCTTCTTGAACAATGGTAGCTGGGCAAGTATGGCCAATACTCCTATCGCACCAATGTTCACCGATCCTAAAATCGATGGTATCGCTAGCAGCCTCAACATGGCGAATGCTCAACTTGCCAACCAGCAGCGTATAGCCTTTGAGGACGCTCGAAAATTCCGAAGACCAGGAGCGGGTACTGGAGAGAGGAACGTCTCTGGCAGATATAATGACGAAGGCGATTTGGTCCAGTCAAACGTTGGTCAACCCGGTCGTGCTACTTCACCTCTTGCCAGTCAAACTGGATTCCCGAATCAGAGCTGGGCTCGATCACCTGTTCTTGATCAGTACGGTTTGAGTGGATTGGGCCTTGGTGGTGGCGTCAATGACGCGGCTGCTCTCGCTGGTCTTGGTGTCAACTTTGCCTCGCTCGGCCTCAACCCGCTTAACAATACCAGTGCCGCTCAGATGCTCGCCCTTGCACAGGCTCAACAACAGCTTAACACTGCTGCAAGTTTCGCATCAGCGGGTTACGGCGGTCTTGGCAACAACGCGTATGGTGGACAGTCAAGAGGTCCTGTCAATCCCCGGGGACCGCCAGGAAGGAGATCTCCCATGTTGGGAGCGAGAAACTCTCCTACTCCGGATCGACAAACGGGTCCCGCTGCTGGAGGTGGTGGTGCAGGAGGTGGAGCGGGAGTTGCTGGACCTGATGATGTTGATATGAAGACTCTTGACGATGTCTCCAATTGGCTCAGAGTACTCAGGCTTCACGTGAGTGATTTGCTAGGTTATCAAGCTGATGAGGTAGAAATACACGACCAACTTTGAACGATCTCATTGGAAAGATATGGTCATGATGACGGATTCTGACCTTCAGGATAAAGGTGTCAGTGCTCAAGGTGCAAGGACAAAGGTGAGCTTGATTATAGTAGTTTTGTGCTCAAGCTGACAATCATAGTTCTTAAAAGTGTTCTACAACGTTCGTGAACATCAAGGTATCAACCATCCTCCAGGACAAGAGGAGTTTGCGCCAGGAGCGAAGAAGGATGATTAAGGTTTTGGTCAGGTGGTATGCTATGGGTAGCTACGATTTGTCACGATGTGATCATGGATGATCTTATGGATTCGATATGCTTATACATGGGTTTGAACCGTTGGTGTAGAATGCGTCGATGGATTTTGGTGTCTCGGTTGAGTAGTGTTTTGTATGGTTCCAGTTGAATGACGCATTTCTTTTTTTTCGATCTTTCCTCTGATCTTTCGATCATGATAGGTAATCATGTCAGCGATCTATCCTGTCTCCTCTTTCTTCTGATACTGATCATTTACTGACAATGGGATCCCCAATGCCAATACCAGACCTCGAGACAAAATGGTCACGACTTCGACGCACCACGCCCGATCCTACAGCTCCAAACCCCCATTCAGCTCCTATCCGCCTGATTATTACCCTGTTCACGGGTTTGCTCTTCCTCGTTATGATCATCCCAACTCTGATATATGCCGTATTTCGATACCTCACTTTCGGCTCTCGTCTTAAATGGATGACTCTAAATACTTATCTTCAGAGTAAGGTCGTTTATTGGTCTGGGGTGATCATCGATTCTGTCCAATTGCCGCCGGCACCGAAAGATGAACCGTTTATTCCAAAGAACTTGCCTTTGAAATGGGCGAAAGATGGTAGGAAAGATGTGGATTGTGAGATTCTTGAGATTGAGCCAGTGGAGAGGGAGTTGATAAAGGGAGTAGGGAAGACTGAAGGGGTTGAAAGTGTGAAAAGGTGGGGATTCATGTTGACCCCAAAAGGGAGGAGTATGGGTAAGGGCAAGGAATTAGCAAGGGATGGAGAGAAGATTGTACTGTACTTTCATGGAGGGTGAGTGATGATACTAAGCTCTTGATCAAGAAAGCTGAGAGAATATAGGTCGTATACCCAAGGACATCCAGTCAAATTCCCCTTTCCATGGCAATTGGCTAAGGCTCTGAAGATGCGAGTGTTCGGTAAGTATCTTTTCCTATAAAATCTATGCATGATGCTGATAGCTCAGGCGTCAACTATAGACTATCTCTATCATCCTCTACAGCCTTTCCTGCTCCCATTCTCGACGGTTTATCAGCTTATCTACATCTCACTCGGAATCTCTCATTCGACCCAAAATCGATAATCTTCCTTGGCGACTCATCAGGTGGTCATCTAGCTCTAATGCTATCTCGATACTTATCAGACATATCCCTACCTCAACCTGGTTTTATCGCACTCTCATCTCCTCTAGGTGATTGTACACGATCTTTACCTTCACGTAAGAGTTATACCGGTATTGATATACTCGCTCCGAAAATGGATGAAAAGCCGCTGAAATCTGCCATGAGGCATTATACTCTGTCAGCAGGAGAAGATCCTTATTTCTGTCCGGCCAAAGCGAGTGCAAGGGAATGGGATCATTTGAAAAGACAAGGAACGAGAGTGTATGCGATGGTTGGAACCACAGAGGTACTAGGAGATGATGGAAGGGGTATAGTGAGAGGAATGAAGGATGGTGGAGTGGACGTGACGCTAAGAGAGGTAAGTGAAGTGTTGTATTCCAGGGTGGGAATTTGTGAAGGACGGTACTGATGATGCTCGTAGGATATAGACGGGATTCATTGTGGGCCAATGGCTCAATTTAGCGGCTCCGATGCTTGGAAAGTATGGGTGGAGGATCTGAATCGGTTACTACAGGAGAAGGAGGAATGAGACGGCTCATGACCCCGATCCATGTAGCGATCAAGAGTACTCTTGATTTCGTTTGCCGATCGATGTATACATCAATCCGGATATTGACCAAATACTCACTGACAGTCCAAATCAGCACACTAAAAAGCCGATACTGATATTCCGAAAGACATTGTTCCAGATATCACGATTTGAGCTGATAGACTGAAACGCGAGTCTCACTGATACTCAGGTCATATTCGCTCCATCTCTTCAACTATTCAGGAGGCCAATAGTACATATGAGAGGGGTCATGCGTTCACTAGCACACTGACGCTTTCTTGACTTTACTTCTTTTGATTTCTCCTCTTCTTTCTTTCCATATTACTCATTTCGTTTTGATAACGCTTTTTCTTCCCTTCCACTTGACTACCTTTTACTCTGTTAATTCATTACAGTCATCTGGTTTTATAGACTTCTTCTGAGCTTTTTCTTTGTTCATTTTGTCTTCCTTCGGAATTTTCACCGACAAATAAATCGACACCAAGATACAAAGCGCAAGATCAAGATGACTTTCTCTCGACAGACTCTTTCACTTTTTCTGATCATCACTCAATTGAATTACAGCAATGGTGGGTGGGATTTGAGTATCCCAGCTAACTCATCTAGCATGGCAAAGTCTTGACTATATCAACCCGACTTACGCATTATCGCACAATACCACCACCAATACGACTTCATCTCAACGAGCTATAATCGCTGCTGAGGATGAGGCAGCAAAGAATGGACACTGGAGTGAGTTCAGGCATCAACGAGCCACAGGGCATCAGATCTAATGTAGTCTAGGTGCTAAGAGTAAAGACGTGCTTGCCGCCAGTGGCGATCCAGCAGATTACCTTTCGTGGGCAGAAGATTATTGGCCACAGTGTAATTGGTGTGAAGATGATCCGACTATCAAATCATCAAATAATGACACTTCCACTTGGACTAATAGCCAGACTGTGATGTCCTCAGCTACACAATCACGACCGCCACGAGCGTCGCGATGGAAAGACGCCACCGTTCTCATCGAAAAAGACTGGATGATCCTTCTTCGGCAGAATCTGGCGATGATATCTCACCTTCCACTACCACTACCGAGGATAGTACACCTACAGGTGTGAGCGACTGGGATGATACTGATCTCCCGTTGTTCCAGAAAAGTGTACAAAATCAAGCAAAGGCGAAAAAGATATCGGCTTCATCTACACCTACCGCCACCCGATCTTGTCGACCTAGTCCGACTACCTCCATGGCTCCTAGTACGACATGGACTACATGTCCTTATATCCGTAAAGAAGGTCAAGTGAATCCTGATACTCAGACGCTACCTGGTCTCAAGGGGGTTACCGCATCGACAGATGGGATACTTCGAAATGCTCTGGCGTTTGCGTTGACGGGCAGCGAGTCGTATATCGACACAGCATTATCCTTCATCAATACCCTTCTGATCGACCGTACTAACGCCATCAACCCTAATGCAATGTATGCAGGTGTCATTAGAGGTCCTCCTGGTTCACAATCGGGAGAATATATAGGGTTGATAGATTGGAGAAACCTCGTCAAAATCGCTAATGCAGTTGAGATATTCCGAAAAGCGGGAGTCATGACTTCAGAAGTTGAGATGGGTCTACACTCATGGGTGGAGAAATACCTCTCCTGGTTGCAAGACAGCGAACAGGGGCAAACTGCTGCTGCACATAGGACGTGAGTCTAGCCTTACTTTAGTGGTGAAATGCTAACCACTATAAGATCGGACGGGACTTTTTACTACAGTCAAGTGACTGCTCTGCATCTCATCAACAATAATTCACAAGCTGCTTCTGCTGTACTCAAGACGTACTTTAACGGACCGTTCCTCAATCAGATTGACCAAACCGGTAGTCAACCGTATGAAGTGGATCAAGCTCGTCCATTTCACCAAAGTTGCTTCAATCTGGAAGGCATGATGGTGAGCTGCATACTCTCCTGTGAAACCAGCTGATACCTCCAGACGAATGCTAGATTAGCGGATTCCCTCGGAATAGACGTTTGGTCTCAAACGACCACAGCCGGATCGACAATTCAGTCTGCGGTCGACTACCTCTTGTCAAATAACACTTGGAGCGATTTCCAATCGCAAGAAGTACTACCTCATGTCGCCGCTGTAAAGGCGGTATATGGAGATGCGGATGGAAAGTACGAGCGATACCTAAAGGATAGCGGAGTAAATTACCCCTCTGAAACGTGGTGGTTCGCCAATCAACCTGAAGCTTTCACTTTCTCCAGGAGTGGTAACATTAGCAAGAGGGACCTGGATGTTGATATTGATGGGAACGATCTTCTCAAAGTTGATGGCCATATCGGCAGACCTAGGCATCGGAATGGTGCATCATCATCAGCCAGTCCAGAGATCACAACACCCTCATCCGCCACCCAAGCTTCGGTACCTGCATCGACATCAGCCGCTTTCAACGCAGCAGCAACAGAGTCTTCCTTGTCAGTGACCCCCAGCTTGCCTACCTCAACATCTGTACCACCGAGGGCATCGCCATCTGACTTGAGCAGCACGTCGACATCCTCCAGCATGGTGTATGACCCAACACCAGGTCCGATGCCACCTTCGCCACCGGAAAATTGAGGTGAACTTTGCGATGATTGCCCAGCTCCTTCAGACGGGTGATGTGTTACATACATCCCAGGAGTCACTTGATCCGATCAGATATAGATAGTGATATAGCAGCATTCATGTATATAGGATGAAACAATGAGCCGCAGATTCCACTACATGCCTGACTCGTAACTTCGGTGCCATTTTGCCACCGATCGATTTAACTCCGTATTACCGACGCGTTTGTGTACACTTTGAATTTCGACATCGTTGATATGACTTCTCTTCATCCCAGCAGGTGAGTTGATCGACGACTATTCGAGAGTATACCACTGACAACCCCAGCTCCAAGGTCACAATGCTCGTCACAAACGAGGGGTACTTTCATAGTAACCCCTCATATTCGCGAGCGGGCTAAGGTCCTGGAATTTCAACCCCTTTCCAACTTTAAATGGAATACCAATCCTAAATGGATTCTTGTCTAATGACAAGTCCCACCCGACCAGAAATGCGTCTTTCATTGTCATTATCATCTGGGTAGCCCTGGAGAAGCGCTTTAATGAAGTGTGGAGGGGAAGCTTTGAACAGACTTGGCATGGGTGTGTGTGGGTCGCCTCGTATCCTGTCCAAGACCCTTGTAAGGGAATTGGGTCTTTCTTCAAGATGTGTCCCATGTTTAATTGGGACCCGGATACCTAGAGGCTTTAGTGCAATTTGGTGACGTCCCTAGTTCAAACTCGTCGTTTTCAATCGTCGAGGGGGATAACTCGATCAGGACTACTCTGGGGCTGCTGGGTATATATGGCCTTCATGGCCTAGATTTGTATATATTCACATTATCGTCATGCATTCGCTCCTACAGACTCTACGCATTATTCCGTCTCTACTTTCGGGTATATTTTGCTAGATCCTACCTAATAACTACCTCACATGGTACCAAGAGGTCGAACAGTGTCGGAGGGGATGGTTGGGAGAGGCGCGGTTGTGTCGGTAGTGGCAGTGGCTGGGGTGGCAGACTCGCCAGCGGCCTTCTTCTCATCCTGCATTTATTAGATTGGCTTTTTGAATTATATCATCTCCACTCACGGCAATTCGTCGGGCCTCCTCGTGGACGTCGAGAACCTGCTTTTGGGTGGTGGTATAGAATTGTTGGACTCTGGGAACGACCCTGATGAATATTAAGAAGTTCCTCAGTACGGCTAACCACACACTCACTTTTGTCCAATATCAGTACCGACAAGTCTGTGATAGTACTCGGTGAATCGGGCAGAAACACCCTGTTGCTGGTCGACCTCCTTGGTCTTGCCGACAACGAATGCGGCGTGCTCGTTGATCTTGCCGCTGACAGTCTTGTCCTCTCCGATCACCTTGCTTCCGACGGTGTGGTCAAGGCTGTTGAAGAAGTTGAGGAAGGTGTGGGAGATACCCTGCTTGTCTGGGTTGTTAGCTTGAGTCGTAACGGTTGTTATGAACCTCACTGTCAAAGTCGATAGCCCGTTGAATGACATGGTCACCCATGACGTATCCGTGAGCAAGGTACTCGGCGACGATGGCGGCCTGAGCGATCAGCATGAGCTGTAGACCCATTTCCTCACCTTTGGCTTGTCCTCTTGGCTAATATCAGCACCGGGAACACCAGCACCGATAGGGGTAGCACCGGTAGCACCGGTTGGGAGGACTGAAGCTTTTGGCTCGGCGTCAGATGAGGAGGTGACCTCGAGGTGAGCACCGTCGAGCTGGACCATTAGTATTTGTGTGAGAATGTCGAGTGTCAACCTACAGTTCCACCGTTCAACATCCTGTGATAAGCATCAGCTGAATCCTTATCTATTGAGACCTGAAAGAGGCTCAAGTCCTTCTCCAGCCTCAACCCGCTAGTCATGATAGCACTCACAATGAAGTTCGCATAGCACTGAGCTTTTCAAAAGTGATATCGGCTGTGCTTCCATTCTTGTTGACACTGACAAGTTTACCACAGAATGAGAAAAAGTCGTGTAACTTCTCCTCGGTGGTTTCTGGTGCAAGACCAGCGACGTGAATGGTATAACCTGAAACAGCAGACATGTTTGATTTGATTTATAGATGTAGTTTAGATGTAAGAGAGGTAGATGTAAAGTATAGATCAAGGTGAAAAGAGCTGTGTGCCGTGAAAGAGTGGAGAAGGGAAGATCTGCTGAGTCGGGTCATACGTCATTGAGATAAAGTGGCGATTATAGATGTATTACCGAAAACGCCGTGGTGAGTGGATATCTACATTGCTGAGTGTTATGCATGGTATATGGTGCAGTCCATTATGCAAGCTGATCGCAACAACTCTGAGTGTCTACCCAATGCAATGCTTATACTTGTAACCCAGCTGAGTTGCCCTGCGCGTTGTCCCCCTTCCCTACACTCTGCGCGTCAATGTCCATGGTGTCTATATCAACGCCCGTTAAGGGAGTCTCCAGTGGAGCCATCGACTTTAGTGCCTTTATACTGCTAGCAATAGCTCTACATTTACTGGGGTTTGCCATCAGCTTGAGGAGTAGAATTTGAGGAGGGAAACTTACTCTCGAAGAGCTTGCGTCTGTTCTCTTCTTGTAGCAACCTGCTTCTCCATTAACATTACCAGTGTTGATTCAGCCTATACATTGGTCAGAATTGTCTCAGTCTACAAATATGCTACTCACTTGTACACCTCTCAGCTGATTCGCAGAGACCATCATGGTGGCAGCGAGATTTGATAAATGCTGAATATACTGGGTACGGGTCAGCTTCATCTGAAGTATGTGCGGCACTTTAGAAGGGGTCTGGAGCAGGCAGTGAAACAATGCAAGGTATGCAGTGGAACATGGCAATGATAAGTCGATGACCCACCTGATCACCCTCATGTTGCCGTCCACTCTCTTCCAATTCTCCTGGATTTCTCGCTGTGTTGGTCAAAGCATCCAGTAACAGCAACATGGTATGTAAGAAGGAATGCAATAATGGCGGTAGCGAGACTTGAGGCGATTCATCCGGATCAACCCAATTGGAAGGAAGGCCATAGTCCGTCGTTGTCGGTACACTCGCTTCCACCTATGATCGTCAGCTTCACATATACTTCGTTTGGGTAAGCTGACCGAATATGTAGTACCGAAAGATAACCATCGACCTTCTTCTATTATCCAATCACTTCGGGGTTTCTCAAGTGCAGAGGTAAGTTCTGCTAGTTCCTTCTGTTCCTCTTCTTTTAGGTTGGGTAAAGATACATCATTGGATGATTCCGCATGCAGTGGTGAGAGGGGCCCTGCAGGTGATTTGGAAGTACCACTAGCTTCACCTCTTAGCTCTGCATATCGAGATAAGTTTGGATTAGTGAATTGCTTGTAGAATGGTGGAGGAGGGGGAAAGAGTGAGTTGGCGAGCTGAGTAGCTGTATCATCGTTTCCTTCTGGGCCGGTCATTTTTGGAGGACTCCTACTTATGTCGAGTAAGAGTGTAAGGGTCTCTAGGATATAGTAGATGCCGAATTACTCTGCACGTATAAAGTCATAGCTATGTTGCAACAACAAATACAGCGGAGATCGCCGAGATCTCCCGCTTGACTTCCCACAGCAATAGTCGATTGCCGTACCTACTGGTATCAAGGTCTTCAGCTGGCTGGGAACAAGCTACGGCGGGTGTGTACGACTTATACTATTTATGCTGCTCGCTCTGGGGTTCGTCGGACTGTTCTCAACTGGTGGGAAAGCCTGTAATGGCCATGTTCGATCAATAAACCGTCAAGCTGCACCCCTTAGACTTGGCATTCTGGGTATACATGCATGGTCGTACAGTCATTACAATTACAGATAAGACGTGGCCTCAATGAGCCTATCTATACCAAGAGAACAGAGTTGATACATCCATCGTTCTCTGGGTTGTTGGTGATTTGAGCGTATTCTGACAGGCGTTAGAGTCTGATATCTCACATGCACGAGTAACTCACTAGACCAGACGACTTTACCACCAGTGGTGACTAAACCCAACTCGGAGACGTTGACCTCGAGGATAGTACCTTTTGTCAAAACACCTGAGGTGTGTTAGCTGGTACTGGATGAGACCCTTCGATAGCAGACGGACCAAGGGATGTGTACAAAGGTGACTGAGGGTTCTTCTTGACACCGAGGATCGGTAATTGGAAGGTAGTTTTCAGCTCGGCTATATGTTGTTAGTGCCATTCAGCCGCTTTGACAAATACTCACGATGCGTGACATTGGCCTTGGTCATACGCTATGACTATGAGTTTTGATCTCGCGCACGGCCTCGGGTGCAACTCACCAAACCCATGGGTCGAATGAATCGCTCCAACTTGACTGGTTTTCGTGTGAAGCCCTCTCCAACAAAAGTAGCCTTGTTGACCATTCTCTTCCAACTCTTTCCCTTGTGTTTACCAGTCTTGATGACCTTGAACATCTCCTCTTCGGCAATACCTCTGACTTTGGGTAGAGGTACAGCGTACTTTGCAGCACGGTCCTTTCTCCTGTCTTTGATAGCGGAACTGAGGGCCTTGGCATCCTGACTGGTTAGATCTGACCCGACGGCGGATTACTCACCTTTTGTCCCTCACGATCAAGCAGATAAGCGGGAAGAGCGCCCTCTTTGACAGCGCCGTCATCTTTCTGTTTAACATTTCTCTCATCGTGAGCTTTGAGAGTCTTCTTCATTTGAATCTTCTCAGAGTGTCGTTTAGCGTGATGCAACTTGGCCTTGTGACCGAACATCTTTTGAGTGTCCTGCGAGGATTTGTGGACCTCTCGAGCAGCCCTCTTTCGCCTGGGATTGTGAGCTCATTGCGATCATGTCGGGAAAAGGAGCTCACTTCTTCTCCTCATAATCCATTCGTCGACCATGTCGTCGTCTGTGCTCATCCATATAATCATTCTAAAAGGTGAGTGGTTAGGTGAGTGGTGGTGGTGAAGAAGTATACGTACTTGAGGCTAAGGTTTATAATCAGTACGCATCATGCATCACAGCCCGTAGTACTCACCATATTGTCTTGATCCCTTTATGGGCTGTTGTAAAAAGGTGTAAGTAAAGGTGATGGCAACAACAGGAAGAGGTGAAAAGATCCGGTGGAGGAGATCCAACGATTATGGAAATTTTTGATCCCGCTTAGCGCTTTGACTTTTGGATATTACTGTGTTTTGACTTCTTGAGGTTGATTTTGACATACTCTTACAGTCACTATGGGTCTCTCTGAGCGTAAAGTAAAGCGTGAGTCAAGGTATCCATAAGATCTCGACCAGCTTCTAGAGCCGCTACACACTGCTGACCGCCTCAGAACGTATCGGCAATGATCCTCGAAATCTCACCTGGTCAGGCGACACAGATCGATTCTCCTACAAACACATGAGCAAGTTGGGATGGTCAGATTCCCAAGGACTGGGTATGGATGGAGCCGGAAATCCGAATCACATCGCGGTCGTACGAAAAACAGACAATACTGGTATCGGAATGATGAGAGCGAAGAGGGAGGGAGATGACAATGCCGCAGGTGCTGGTCAAGCTGGAAGGGGATTGGAAGATGTCCTGAGGAGGCTGGCGAGTGCTAGTGCGAGTGCGAGTCCTAGTCCGGCTCCGGAGACTCCACCAGCCGAGGGAGAGGGAGAGGTAAAGAAGAGGAACAAGATCGCGTAGGTGTATTTGGATTGGTGTTGGGTCTAGCTGATTTAGTAGATCACGACAAAAGCATCTTCAATCCAAACGACTAGCGAGCTCATCACCCGCTGCCCTGGCTGAGATTCTTGGTGTT
The DNA here is from genome assembly GCA_026538345.1 of Cryptococcus sp. GC_Crypt_4. Lineage (NCBI taxonomy): Eukaryota > Fungi > Basidiomycota > Tremellomycetes > Tremellales > Cryptococcaceae > Cryptococcus > Cryptococcus sp. GC_Crypt_4. Next base: position 349 of record JALPCA010000391.1, on the reverse strand, counting down.
CCGTTAAACTCTTTGCCTGCTTCACCTTCTGGACCTTCTACCCCTGCATCGCCAGGATCTGATGTTAAGCCAGACCTGGATCAAGGAGCAGACCCAAATACCGAACGGACATCTGAGGAGACTACAACAAAGTCTACATTATCAGTATCTGATTATTTCCGACAAAAAATGAGGGAAAAGATGCTAGCTAGACAAGCTGCCTTGGGTGTCGCTGCACCAGAATTACCAGAGGGTAGTCTAGCTAGAATCAAAGATGAGGTCAAGGTTGATATCGGAGGGGTTGGATGGGAGGGTACAAAGATGAAGTTTGAGGGCGACCAAAAGGTGGATCTACTTGACCTTGGGGGTG